>JAPFQT010000286.1:60000-230000 GCA_027627225.1 Congeria kusceri | reverse complement strand
TTCCTTAATAAGGAATTTAAAGGTATTATTATTATTATTATTTATTTTCATTATTATTATTATTATTATTATTATTATTATAATGCTTACATTGCAACTACGATGACAATAGATTCTTTAGCTAAATTTCATTTTTCTATTCTTTCGCAGAAAGTCTGCGCTCGGTAGGACCCCACCTAGAAGAGCTCACCGTAGAGCGCCACGGTAAGCTCACGGGTGGAGTGGGCAAGGTACTGAATGAAGTGTATGACGAATTAACTGAGATTCCAGCTGAAACTTCATCCAGAAAACAACATAAACGAAAGAGTGATTTGCTTGCGATGACGGCCTTGTTGTAACCGGAGCATCTGACAAGACCTTCCAATGGACGATTCTACCAATCTTTTACGAATATAAGGAACAACATGAACATTGACGCTTCTAAGTATAAACCAAAGCTGTCGAATCTTTCTAAACGGCTCGACTCCTACAGGCAACGAAAAGCTAAGACCGAAAATATACTGTTTAATACCACTGCCCTCGGCTGAACATTTTGATCCTGCAGATATATATTCTGTTGTTCGCATAATGCAATGATGACGTCCCTTAACCACCCCTCCACCACATGACAGCTTATTATAATGTTCATACAATATGTTTTTATTTTTCTTCATGATGTGTGTACAGTATGCAGCGCACACATTGTTATTTTATGTTGTCTTAACGTTGCTACTTTGTTGTTGTTTATTCATGCAATCTGATAAATGTTCATGTTCTTTGTATAGTGAATTTTGCTATGAAAAACTATAAAGTGTTTAATTTTCAAGTAAGATCTATATACGTCTCTGTCCATTTCAGTTAGAATTAAGTATTATTTGTCAAGATTTACGGTACCACGCTGAGCGGTCTTATTGCAATGATTTCTCCGTCACACACACAGTATTGTTTCTGTGTGTTCCTTTTTATGTGGCCGTAATAAACAGATTAATTTGAATTTGAGTAGTATATTGATATTCATGATTCATATTTAGCTGTTCATGTAGTAGAAATAAATGAAACGTACCGGTGGACCTACTTTATGAGATATGTTCTGTTGGATATTCTCGCCAATATTCCTGTCATTTTTATTGCATGTTAAGTTTTTATCATATAATACATATTTAAAAAATAATGTTTCGTTTTAATTTTCAATAAACATTAGTTATGTGTATTATTCATTCTTTTTTTTAATTCATAGCACCAGTCTGTCACGTTATTTCTAAGTCCCGCTAATATAACGTCTTGTAAAATTACTTGTACATCCTTAATAACCGTGGTGAGAAGCATCTGCGATCTGATTGGATAGTTAAATACACCTGAGCTATTTGTATCATGGCTGTCGAGAAAACACTGTAGATGTAAACATATCTTAAACTCCAATTTAAGATCATTTTCAAGCTATATTTTTTATGAAACGACGTGAATTCTACACAGTATATGTTGCATCTACGACCAGATGATTTTATTTTGATATCTGAGCAATATTTTTGAAAATTTGACATTTTGATTTTCCACCACATAAATGGTCATTCGGCAATGAGACGTTCCAGCGAATTTAGCCCCTTTTATAAAGTAGCACTAAATTCGCGTTAAAAGTCTCATTTATTCACGCCAATGTAGCCCCTTTTAAAAAGTAGCACTAAATTTGCTTTTTATGTTGACTTTTTGGCATGCAATTGGTAAATTAATGTTTATACTTAATGTTGAATCATTGTTAAATGAATAATGAGCGATAAAAATAGAAATTGAAGCTAGAAAAGCTTCCGACATGAATTCATGTCCGAATGTTGCCACAGGAAAATAGCACTTACCGATATGAGGTCGGTGTATACCGACCTCAGATATATATAGGAGTAATGATTATTTATGTACAATTTAAGTGATGAATTCATTCATTTTATGTCAAATACTATTACTACAACTGAAAAGAAAACTTACTATTGTGGAAAAGTTCGGAAGTTGTGTGCTGCAACAAAGTATGACCTCATGCATTTAATCATAATCAACCTGATTAAGATTAATCACTCTTTGTAAAATGTACGATGTGGTCAATGCACGAATCTCACTACACAAAGGGAGGCCATCCAGTCAGTTGTTTATACTATACATACATGTCTGTGACAGATGAGTTACGTCCCTTGTGTTGATTCCAGTATTGCAGAACGTTTCTTCACTATCGAGTCATCACAGCTCGTACTTTGAAGAATATGCACCACGTCTAACGTTGCAGATGTATAATGCTTATGTGAATCAGACCATTTGCAACGATCGTTGGTCTTCGTACATGGCACGCAACTCAATCCCTCGCATCTGCGGCAGAAGTTAACTTCCCCAGAAATGTTTTTACACGTTGCACACGTGAGTATCAAAGTAGTGTCCACTACTGTCGGTAGAATATTTCGCATGGTCGCCAACCATCGCTGACAGGCAACGTTGTCGTTTCCAGCGCTCCCACTTTCTTGAACCCTCGCCATCCATCGCTCGCAAGCAGTTTGATCAGTCATAATGTGTGTTTCTCGTTCTGTGTCAGAATGCGAAATGATTCAAACACTAGCGATTTGATCTTATATACTCTGCCTGTGTGTGCTTGACTAGCTAGCACACCAATGCTACTGAGTATGTAGTAATTCATATCAAAAGCATACAATTCGAAATTCATGTCCATATTCTAGTTATTCAGACAAAGTTCTATCTCTACTCACAAAACTCAAAACATCAAATTACACGAAAAAATTGACAAATTCGTTGTGAGTCTCATTGAGACGTAACATCGCTTTGATTTGCGAATGAAAACATAAACACAACCTTGAACTAATCGAAAGGAGTTTCATGTTTTGTGCATATTTGCATCGATTGTATTCTTTTCAAGAAAGACGAGTTTTGTGGAATATTCGGTTTAATTCATTCACGGATGCACAGTTCTACTTAAATCGTAACAAATATTTGTAGTTTATGTTGTTTATGAGCATATACAATGTTCAAAGTTTTACGGACATGGACAGATTTACTCCTGTCTGCCTTAGGTATAATACGGTGTGAGTCATCATATCGGAATTTGTTTGCCAGTCGAAATGTCGCAATGCATTTTGAGGCTTTTTTTGGTGGATTTTGTGTTGATTTGTTGATGAAATTCTGTGAGATTTGTAGAACACGATACAGTAAGTACCACGACAATGTGTTGTGCTCTTTGATAACAGACAAAACATTGTATGTTTGAAATTTGTTCAAATCTCAAATGTCAACAAAAAAGTTGAACTATACAATGAATCATTGAATGATCTTGTGTTTTGTTTTCTGTACCAAAACTGAGATCCTGAAAACAGAATGTGTTCTTTGATTCAGATGATTGTGACTACTTCTGTTTTGTGGAAAAGAACTCAGTTGAGAACAACTTGATATGTGTTGTTTTGTTTTCTGAGCTACACCAGACTTTTTTGACTTGAGTTTATTTGTACACATCAAATTCTGCCAGGAAAAAATGATTTCTAGAATGCATGGACACTCAGTATTGCTTGGTAACTTTGTGTTATTAACGCCATGATTCAAACATTGTCAAATTTGTCCAGAGTTGAATAATTTCTGACCAGGAACAACATTTCAAGATGACACTTATGTGGAAGAAGACATGTACACTGATTTGTCAGCATATTTCTAGGCTCAGTTTTCATATTTTAGCCATAGAATGCACAACTGACAATTTCGAAGTCTACTTCGCAAGCACATTTAATGTCTAAAACTGCAGAAAAAAACTATATACACGTCAAAATGCTAATTCTGCTTCTTTTGCCAGCATATGAATGTTTGGCCATAACAATCTTTTATTCAATTTAACACAAATGTGTGTTTCTACAAGCCAACCCTTTTGGTATCCTGTTTCGGGTCAGAGTGCCTATAGTATAGATTATTGAGTTTCAAGAAGCAAAACTGGCATAACATTTGTGTGTTTAGAACGTTCAAAAAAATGTATTTACACAAAAAATTGAAACTTTGCATGTTGGTCAGTACTGAAAATGTATTGCTCCAAATCTGTTATCATGTTCACTTGACATGGCGGATAAATTCATCTTCAATCAGAATTGAACCTAAATGCATTTGAAAATCCTGTTTCAGGTCCGGTTTTCTCTGACCAGTGTCTATAGAAGGTATATTTGAGATGTTTGAAGTAAATCCCACATAACTGGTTATGGTTGAAATTGATGGAAAAAAGGTATTAACACAGAAAATGGAATTTTTAGCTGTTTCGCAGGCATGGATTCAGTTTATTCAAGCAAGGTATATTGACTCTGCATAGTTAATCAAATCATGAAGCCAGAGTAGTTTAATGAAAAATGCTTTCTCATGTAGCAACTGAGAAAGAGATCTGGGTGCAATTCCCAGTTCTGGCATGTTTTGTGAAACCATTGCGTGAGTCAAGAAAGCATCTTTTGGCACCAACAAGCAATTTAAACTCTGTCTCGGTTCAAAATTTCTGAATTGTTTCACAATGCACATACTGCAAGGTTAAAAAGATTCAAGTTTCAATCCAGTATAACTGTTTTGACTGAATATTCCCATGATAAAATGGACATTCTCTATTTTATCAGCATGAGAATGTCTTCATACAAATCATTTCTTCACCATGTTATGTGGACTGTTATGAGTTTATTAGCAAGCAGAAACAGTTATAACCCTCTCTCGGTTCAGAATGTCAGAGTTATATCTGAAGGAGATATGACTGCAAATTTTCAAGTCAATCATACATACCCAGTTTGATTGGAAGATACAAGAAAAATGCACATGAATGTAATTTTGAACATTGTTTTCTCCTGTCAAAACTGAAAATGTTTGACCATAAACTCATATCTTAATGTTAGCAATGCAATACCAGTTGGCTACAGCATTGATCAGCTCATATTGCCCAAGTAGTTGAATGTGAAACGCTTTTTTCAGCCCTGTGCTTGAAGAAGGAGATCTGGGTTCAAACCCTAGCTCTGGCAAGAGTTGTAAAAGGATTGTAGAGTCGTGGGTCTATTGTATTAACTCTAGAATTTCATATCTATGTTCATGAAGCAAATTCTGAACAAATTCATATGAGTAGGTAATGATATTGATGAATGTTTGTATCTTGAACCATGGTTATACATGCTATAGTTGCAAGTAAAGTGACCAATTTTTGAAATCACATTTGATAAGCTACTATGATATGATATTGTCAAAATCTACAGTTAATATTTAACAACAGACTTAGATTTCAAAATATACAAAACATCTCATGACACAATTGTAGTATCAAATTTTTTATTTCGTCAAATCACTACTTGTACAATTTAGCTCATGATATTTGCATCTATCTGATCAATTGTATAATTTGACTTCAAAAATGTATTTCACTCAGCTTCTTAATTGTGCATACATATTGCATTTCAGTATTTTCAGATTACATCAAACAAACATTCTTTCATTCAGTAAAAACAAATAACACAGTTGAAAGGTTTCATATTCATTTATGTATCAACCGATAATGACATAACCTGGTCCAAAATTACAACTAGTTTGACCATCATATTGTATTTTGCATTTCAGACAAATCAATCGCCCAGAATTTTTATTGTATACGAATTCCAAATACTTCAAGATGCAGTTCATACAACAAAACCCGTGCCCACACTTCTTGCTGAACACTCTAGGTGGATTGCTTTCACTTTTACATACTTTGCATGAGTCGATTTCGCCACTGTTTTTTAGATCGCTTGAAATGCTGTCTATAGCATGTGAAATGTTTTTCGATGCAGTTGATAGATACGAGGTTACCCTCGAGTCATCACTTTCTTCTGATTTTACGTATTGTAACGCTTTTTCGATGTATGCGATCCTCGTCTGAGCATTGCCGTGTAACGATTTAAGTTTGTCTTGTTTGCGGATGTAGTCTTCGACAAAGTCAGTCTTCTTCGGTTCAGTTGAAATTGCGTCTTGTTTTGCATTTCGCGAACCTTTAGGTTTTTTGACAGTTTGACCCTCAGAATCAGCAATAGCTTTACGTTTGTTCGATTTCGTTGTACTACTCGTAGCTGTTGAGTCATTGGAATTAAGCTGCGAAAGCTGGGCTATGAAATTAGCAGCTTCTTCGTCCTCTCGCGAATGATACTCATTTTCAGCTTCTTCCACTGGCATTTTTAGGAGCGAGTACACCCTTTGACAAGTTTGGTCGATCTCACTTGGGGTGGAATAGAATGGATGATTTTCATCGTCCAAACGAAAACCAACATGGGTAAGCTGTTTGGAGGCCATGTCGCTTTGCTAACTCAAGTGAGAATGATTGAGTTCTGTCAAAAGCTAGGTATTTAATATACATAAAGTTAATTTTCTCATTTTGTATTCATTCGCTGTAAACTGTCAAGTTTACCATTGCTCTTCGAGTCAAGCTATGAGATTTTGACTTCAGTAATGCTAACCGAATATAGCGTTATACTTACAATGATTAACAAACGCATCTAAAATGTGTGTGTCTTGTTGTAGAGAGATCAAACATCGTTGCTTCGTTGCAACATACCAAAATCAATATCAATATGTTTTCGAGTCTCGAACTGTTGAGCAAAAACGCCTACCTATGTTGAAACATTGATATGTGAAAGTTCTTCACCACAACGTTCAATTTCGTGATAAGACAAAAAAGTCAGCTTATGTTGTCTGAAATGTTTTTACTTGTTACCCTGTACGTGCTTATGTTAGAGCCGCTTATTTTAGAAATCAAAATTCTGCTTTTCATCGCATTTGTGACAAGTGAGCGTTTTATCAGAAATTGTCTGATCAAGTATTTCGCTCTATCGCAATGTGATGAGAAGACGTTGTGAGCTCAACTACAACATCTACTCTAACGTACACTACTACCAAACAAATGACTAAGACATGAAATTTATTTCAACATTTTATTGCACAAACATACAAGCATATACGCAAACATACAAGCATATACACATCTAGTCAGTAAGCAGAATTTTTACCCAACCATCCACTTCAGTTCTACACATTGCACATTTATCACCTAACATCATCAAACAACACATTTCGCAGAATGTGTGTCTGCATTTCGTTAAAGCACAGTTCTTTTCAGCATCGCAGCAAATTATGCACGTCCGCAAGTCTTTCACCGCTTGTTCTTTTTCCAGCTGAAGTTGGGCCGTCACAGCATTCACCCTCTCTTCGATTTCTATTTCGTTTTGCTCTCGAAGCAGTCGTTCCCGCTTAGCCCATTCTTCCTCGAAGTAACGCTGCTGGTCATCGATCAAGTGTTTACTGGCTTCGCGGTGATAGTAGGACGCCTTCTGTAAGCACGCCATTAGTTTGCTACAGACTTGGCGTCCTTCCTTGGTCATAGCAAAGTCGCTGTTGTGAGAAAACGCTGTTATTTGACTACCTAGTCTGTTCAGATGATACCCGAACGATTTAAATTCATTAAACGCCGATTGTTCTGGTCGAGCGTACGGTTTTGCGGCATGTCGCTTGCCCTTACTAGTAGCATCGGGGTCCTCAAACTTCGGCAGTCTTTGAGCGTATTTCGACATGTTAAGCAATATGATGTTGACTCTACGAGTGCCAAATCACGAATGGTGACAATTCTAGTACAGCTCGCCTTATATACCCTGTCGCGCCAGTATGCATTTAAGTATATACCTCCATAATCTATACTCATATGAAGTTATAACAAACATGAGTACCAAATTTCTTACGCGAGGTAGATGTAGGCATTCGTATTTGAGAAAAACGCTGAGCAAAGTTTCATATGTAAGAGATTTTGATCGTACGTACGTTAGTGAACTAGGCGTCTACCTAAGACAGACATTTCCCACATTACGCGATGACTGCCGCTTGTACATCAAGCACGAAGTAACAATTCAAAACAGGCGACACGATTTCGTTATTCATATACCAAATATCGCTCTAATACTACTCGAATACAAAACGTCCAACGTGACAACGAAATTGCGAACAGCATATCTGTATCAGGTTATCGATACATTTCACAAATTTCGCCAGAGTTTGTGCGCTACTGAAAACTCAAACCATATTCGCTTACTAAGCATCTTGCTAATTCGCAATTCGTCAACTCGACAGAACAAAATTGTTTGTGTGAAAAATGAGTCAATACCTAATAGCTGTTATATGCTCTGATATTCTATGAAAAAATTTGCGAAATGTACTTTTAGGTTGTTTACTCGTTTGCTCAATCCACATCAAAACAGAGTTATATAACATAGCGCCTGGAGCTTGTTTACCCGCAGACGGTTATTTCGCTGACCACAGCGCTGGGGCAGTTAAAATTTGCGGTTATGAAGTTACAGCACAATCGACAATAATTCGCTGTTATCACCCACGAACATATTGTACTTGCACAACACTATGGCGTAACGGCCTGACTCATTCGCAGCTCGTCTACATCATATATGAAAAAATGTGTTTGAGTCAACGTGCCTGTTAAATAAATGACTGCGATGTACTTTTTATCAAAATTAAAGCGCTAGCCGTTTATGTAACGCAACAGTGCAGTGTTTGAAACTATCATGTCTCGCAAATATTCAGATGTAAAACTTAGTTTCAATAGAAACGCAGTAGTACGAAAACACAAAATCACGAACGTTTTCAATATCAACGCAGCATTTTGCAAAGCTTCGATTGGAAATGTATTGAGTTGAAAATTTATGACGTTCGATTTACTGTTCAGCGAGAGATGCATATTACATGCGTGTTTATAAACTGATTTAAATCCATATCTTTTTTACCACTGAATCATTTGGCTTTATTTGTAAAATCGCTCTTTCTTTTGTGAGTAATCTGCTATAATTTCTCTATGCGAGTAGATATATGCTTTAACAGTAGATTATCTGATTGCATGTTGTTTGCTGGTCATACTGATGTATAACATGTGATATTTCACGTGTATCAAGTACATCGCAATTATTGCTATCGCACGAAACCCAAAAATATTCTCAAGTCTACAAAGTACTGTACTATCCAGAGTGCGACATGACGTTATATAACATGCAAACAAGAGTCTATTTAGTGAATGATTGTGATATCTACCTCACTGGTTTAAATCTCTATCTAGAAAAGTTGTGCACTTGTATGGAGCATATTACCAGAATAAAAACCCAACAAGCAAATGTCAGTGTCTGTCCTTTATTGTCACAGAATGATTTTCACAATCGACAAATTCTGTCATATCAAGTAGATACAGTCACGAGCAATCATATTTTCAAATACAACGCTTGAAATTTCCAATCGACACTCAACAGACACACCAGCATCGCATGAGAAAATACAGCGCAGCGCAGCGAGGTCATTGAGTACAAATATTTAAACTTTAATCGCAACGTCATTTCACATGTAGTCTTCGGAGAGCTGATTTTTTGCGAAAAAGTTTCAATCCGTTTTTCTCGACAACCACTGAAGATAGTGTGATCAAATTTTTGCTATGATATTAAGCTTCATTTGCTCTACAAGAATGTACCGACAGTTTTCTTCTTGTGTTAACGCTTGTTGGACAAAAATGCGAGTTAATGGTCGAAATACAGTCTCAAAGAAGAAAGGTTTTTTGTCTTGTCGTTTTGCGAAACAAACTTTGTACCATCGGATAGGGAATTTCATTCTGAACAATTTGATGCATAAGACTTCGTATGTTTGTGAATCGCTTCGATTAAGCCAGCGTTAATTTACACTCAACACTAAAAGTTTTTATTCAAACGCGCCAAGCTTAATAACCTTGTACAACGTCATTTCGCTTTATGTAAACAACCCCGAGAGTAAAATATCGCATAACGTGGTTTAAGTTGATTTTCTCGACAACCACTAAAGCTAGTGTGATCAAATTTTCAGTACAATAACCAGCTGATTGTTAGCTACAGCTTTTCTACTAATAGTTTTGTTCCAACATACGTGCTTATGTGATAAAAATCACTTTGAAAACTTTCGCAAGAAGGAAACTTTTTTATGTCGGTGATTTGTGAAACAAGACTTATATCAGCTTGTAAAGAATTGCATGCTGAATATTTTGATGTATGATGTGAAGTGCTTTCGCTAACTACTCAACGAATAGAGCAGAAATATAGCGCAACACAAACGCTCTTTCTAAGTTCTATAAAATCAACTTCGACTCGACGACGTTATGAATCGATCGCACAGTGTACAAAATGGTTTTCAAGTAAACAATCGGGTTGAGTCAAGTTGCTTCACAACCGCTAAAGATTTCAACATGATATTTTCGCTGTATTGTCGCGACTGATACTAGCAACATTTTTTGTAGGGAACCTTTTGCTGTAATCAGTTCGTACATGAGAGAAATTTTCACTGTTTTGCTCGAAAATACAGTCTCAAAGAAGAAAAGTTTTTTGTCTTGACGTTTCGCGAAACAAAATTGGTATCATCGTATAGAGAATTGAATTCCGCACAAATTGATGTATTATACTACATGATTATACATATCGCTGTGAAAATACCAACCCAAAACGCTTCTGTACAAAATGCATTTTACAGTTTCAAAGTTTAAAGTTAACTGAACGTCGAAACACAGCGCGCTGCGAGTAGAAAACTGATTTCGTACATAGTTTAACTCGGCGTATTTTCACAATCGCTTGAGATATTGAGCTGAAATATTCGCGATATTGTTTGGATTGATACTAGTAACAATTTTTGAAGGGAACATTTTGCTGTAATCATTTCGTACATGTGAGTAATTTTCACTTTTTTGCTCGAACATACAGTCTCAAAGAAGAAAAAATCTTTAACATTGAAAACAAGCGAAACAAATTTGGTATCATCGGGTTCAGAATTCAATTTTCCACAAACTGGTGTACATTACTCTACACTTCGTCCAACCATAACGAAAATACAGCGGCAAAACGCATTCACGCTAATCGAAATTTTCAAGACTTAAAGTATCGAGTTAAACTCAACGACGTTTGACAGCGTAAATAGTAGACGAAACTGTGTTTGTTTGGAAGCGGTTTAAGTCAAATTTCTCCGAAATGACTGATGATATCAACATGAAATTTTTAACTTAATATTCAGCTCTAAGGTAGCTACAATTTTTGTCTCGCCTATTTTGTTCTCACTCGAATGACTGTATCAGAAATGTAAGAATAAAATATTCGCCAAGAATAACACTTTTTTGTCTGATTTATTAGCGCAATAATTTTGATATCGGTTTGTACAGAATTCAATTATGCGCATTTTGATGTATAACATTCTACATTGAGTCTTAACACAACGAATACACTGCCCGAAAACGAATCTACATGGAACGCATTTCAATCTTTAACTTTACAAGTTTTAACTGAACGTCGAGACCCGGCGCGCTCCGAGTAGAAAACTGATTTCGTACATAGTTTAACTTGGCGTATCTTCCGAACCGCTCAAGATACAAACATGAAATATTTACCAAATTGTTCAGCGCGATATCATCTGCAAATCATACGCTGATATTTTTTCACAAGCATTTACACATCTATGAGAAAATTTCACATTATGCTTGGAAATCAAGTCGGTAAGAAGATAGTGAAACAAATTTGGTATCATCGGGTACAGAATTCAATCCTGTGCATTTTGATATATAACATTCCACAATCGGACTATCCACATCGAAAATACAGCCCTAAAACGTATCTAAGCAAAACGCATTTTACTCTCAGAACTTTAATTTCAGTGAACGTCGTGACAAGCGCTGCGATTAGAAAACTGATTTCGTACATAGTTTAACTTGGCGTATCTTCCAAACCGCTTGAGATACAAACATGCAATCTTTACCATTTTATTCAGCGCGATATTAACAACAAGTTTTGTGGGGATCATTTTTCACTAGCATATACGCGCGTATGTGAAAATGGCAGTTTTTTGCTTGGAAAACGGGTCGGTAAGAAGATCTTGTTCTGATTTTGGTATCGGCTTGTACAGAATTCAATTGCACGCATTTTGATATGACATACTTGTATGTTTATTGTATCGCTTGATCAAGACTGACCGAAAACCATTTTCCTATACTCGCGCTTTGAAAGTCTTCATAAAATACACAACGTCGTTTTGAAGTGAATGTTCTACAGCGAAACGCATTTAACAGAAAGTTTAAGTCTCGTTTTCTCAGCATCCAGTGGACAGATCTACATGAAATTTTCACTATAATGTTGGGCTTCATAGTAGCAACAAGTTTTGTGGGATCATTTTTGGCCAGCATATACGCATATGTGAGAAATTCTCAGTTTTTCGATAGAAAAAAATTCCCATTCACGACAAGTACAACAAAATTGGTATCATCATGTAGGAAAGTCAATTTTGCACAAAATGGTATATGATATTCTACAATACGTCGAACTATAAAGAAATTACGGCGAGAAAACGCATTCACGCCAGTCGAAATTTTCAAGACTTAAAGTTTCGAGTAAAACTCAATGACGTTTTGCTGCGAAAAGTAGACGAAACTGTGTTTGTTTGGAATCGGTTTATGTCGATTTTCTCAATAACGCGTGAACGCATTTTGATGAAATTTTCACTATCATAACCAGCAAACAGATTGGAACAATATAGGTTGGAACATTTTGCTATTAGATCAACGGGTATGTGAAAAAACTTCAGTTTATCGACCAAACTCGGATTGTTATGAAGAAAAGATGTTCATTTCTTAAAATAGTACAATAATTTTGGTATCATTCGATGGGGAATTCATTTTTGTGCAATTTGGTATAACATACTTGATTGGTTTGTCTAACGCTTCAACAAAACGGACTAAAACCAAAACACAACAAACACAGATTTCATGAATCGCGAAGAATTTGACCCTTCGTTCTCAGTGCAAATTTATGACGTCATTTCAATATATCTCATCCTAAAACTTAAAGCGGCGTTACATTTCGATGATAGAAAACTGCGCTTCTTCGCAAGTGGTTTAACTTCAATATCTTTTCAACCCGTTGTCCAAAATGAACGAAATTTCCACCAGATTAACAGAAATTTCGACGCGCACATATCCATCATATTTGTTTGTATTGAATCGAATAGGGGACTTATGATATTTTGATTTTTACGCAAATTCGACTTTACATTTTGAGCTTTAATGAACAATTGTACAGATAACCACAACATTTTCATATCATCTTGTAGGGAATATATTGATGAATATTTTGGTATATGTGTTTTGCTATTTCTTTTCGGGACATCAAAACTATAATCGCAAAACATAGTTGAACCAAACACGTCGGGGTAAGTCCCTTTAAGACTGCCAAAACATATCGCGCTGATTTCGTTTAACCTACGTCATGTAAACAATTGATTTCTAAAACTTTCTTGAATCTTGAATTGTTCAGGATTTCATGGAGAAAAATAAACGGGTGGAACTGGATAGTTTGTGATGTTGTTTTTGTGGTGAATATTTTGAGGATTAGATCTACTGTAAATGTAAAATATGATCTAGGATTATTTCAGAACAATAGGTTAGTGAGTTTGACTAAATATTTTTCTATTATCGCATTGTGTCGTTTTTATGTTGAATGTGAAAATCTGCGTTGGGTTCGCTTCAAAACGATTTAAACACGAAATACCATGGATTTACTGGATGTATTGGATGGACTCATTTTTATCAATTTTTAGGAGCACACAAACTGTGAATATTTCAGTTGTTGTGTTCTTGGAAATAAAATCATCACAAAGTCAATATGGATCGGATTTTTGAATGTCACGTTTTATTTTACGATTATACATCAAATACACATTTAACAAAAAACTCAAATCATGAGCTGTAAACATTTTCTATGTGAATTTCTGTCATTCATGGTTTGGTCGTCGAAGAGAGCGGACGTGTTTTTCGGAGGTCTCGACGTCGCGCTCATTATAAATTGAATGGCGCGGGCCAAGTTCGCTCAGTTGCGACTTGGACATTGACCGAGACGGACGTGTTTTTTGAACGCTCTGAAAAAAAAGTTTTGACTTTGAATTTTTTTTCTATGACTGAATCTCAGTTGACTGATGGACATTGACGAAGACAGACGTGTTTTTGTGAGCTCTGAAAAAAAACTTTGACTTTGATTTTCGTTTACGATGATTAAGTCTCAGTTGACTTTTGGATGTTGAACGAGACGGACGTACTTTCGTGAGGTCTTACTTTTGTTCTTTAGGATGTGAACTGACTTGGTGTTGTAGAATAACAGTTGAGCGATGACTGCGATGTACTTGGTACTCGGGTTATTGAATGACGGGTGGACTGTTATGTAGGGACAGTGTTGTGCGATAACGACTTGACTTAGACTTGGGTTGTGAAATGAAGTTGTACTCTTATGGCGACGAAAACTATTGAACGTTTACTATTGACTGACTGCGCTGTATTTCTTTGAGCGGTAAATATGAAATGTTTGACAATTATTGTTTTTTGAACGACTTTACTTCAGTTGAACTCTGGACGTCGGACCGATCGGACGTGTTTATCGGAGCTCTGACTTTGACTGTTGTGCACAAATTAAATTTTTGTTGCGGTTTGAAGCGATTTTGTTTCAGTTGATGTTCAGATGCCGAGCTGTGCGGACGTGTTTCTTGGAGCTGAGCTGTCAACTAAAACGTGAGTACAAACTTTTTTGTTTTTTGATAGTTGTTGTATTGTAGGAGTAAACATGGTTAACGATAACAGTGGGTAGAATTACACAGTACTTGACTGAGTTGAAGTGGAGTTGCTTTCATAGATGGTGGTTAGAAGTGAATTGCGTTCAGTGAATGCGATGGGTAGAAATTACTCAGTACTGTCACAGTGTCGAGAGTTTGTGATGAGCGTGTAATATGATGGTGTATCATGATGGCAAATAAATTGATGTTGAACAACGACGTTGTACCAAACATTTATCGAGCAGTAGTTTTTCGCTGCTTTGGAAGAGAACGGTTGTGTTTTTGTGCGCTCTGTGTGCGCTTTTGTTTAGAAATGTTTGTGTGTTTGAAGCGATTTTGTTTCAGTTGATGTTCAGATGCCGAGCTGTGCGGACGTGTTTCTTGGAGCTGAGCTGTCAACTAAAACGTGAGTACAAACTTTTTGTATTGTTTGTTAGTATAAGGGTATGTGAATGATGATAGCTAGGGTAGAATTGCTCAGTACTCGAAAATAAGTGTCTAGAATCAAAATGCTGATGTGTGATGGTTACACAATATTCAGTGAGCTACCGGTGGGGTTTGAAACGAACTGAGTGATGATGTAAAATGATGAGCACTTATCAATAAAACTTGAGTTTGTGTAGATCTGCACTTTCTATGATATGGTATTGTTTAACTTTTGTTTGGATGCTGTTTTTATTTCAGGTGGCTGTGGTAAGTATTGTAGTGTTAGCATTTATTTAACATAGATCTAGTATGATTAAGGAAAAACTGCAATGTAGTCTATTGAACAGTTTCAGAGAGAAAACTTTTAGCATGTGTCTGATGATAGCAATCTATCGAAACGCTTTTGTTGATCTACACTTTCTATGATATGATATTGCTTAACTTTTGTTTGCATGCTGTTTTTATTTCAGGTGGCTGTGGTGAGTATTGTTGATTTTACTACATCTTTTTAGTTTTCAATAAAGTATGATAAATGAAAACTGCTGTCAAGTCGTTTGTACAGTTCATGGACGAACATGTGTGTGATGCTAGCAAGGGTAGAACTACTCAGTACTTGAAATGAAGTGTATAGGATCAGACTGCTGATATATGATAGCTATAGAATAGGCTCAATGCTAGCCAGTATTAAGAGTTGAGCTACAGTGGGGATGTAAATCGAACCGATGATGTAAAAGGATGGTGAAATGCTCTGAACAAAACATGATGCTGCAGTAAAAATGTGGTTGTGGATTTGCACTTACTATGCTATGATATTGTTTTGCATGCATGTTGTCACACTGCAATTTTATTTCAGGTGGCTGTGGTAAGTATTGTAGTGTTAGCATTTCAATAAAGTATGATGATTGAAGACTGCTTTTGGAGTCGATTGAACAGTTTCAGGGAGAAACATTTAAAACAACTCTGTCGGTTGGTGTTCAAGGATTAACATGTATCTGATGTTAGCAATATATCGAAACGCTTTTGTAGATCTGCATTTTCTATGATATGATATTGGTTAACTTTTGTTTGCATGCTGTTTTTATTTCAGGTGGCTGTGGTGAGTATTGTTGATTTTACTACATATTTTTAGTTTTCAATAAAGTATGATAAATGAAAACTGCTGTCAAGTCGTTTGTACAGTTCATGGACGAACATGTGTGTGATGCTAGCAAGGGTAGAACTACTCAGTACTTGAAATGAAGTGTATAGGATCAGACTGCTGATGTATGATAGCTATAGAATAGGCTCAATGCTAGCCAGTATTAAGAGTTGAGCTACAGTGGGGATGTAAATCGAACCGATGATGTAAAAGGATGGTGAAATGCTCTGAACAAAACATGATGCTGCAGTAAAAATGTGGTTGTTGATTTGCACTTACTATGCTATGATATTGTTTTGCATGCATGTTGTCACACTGCAATTTTATTTCAGGTGGCTGTGGTAAGTATTGTAGTGTAAGAATTTTTGAATATACGATGATAAATGAAAACTGCTTTCGAGTCTTTTGTACAGTTTCAGAGAGTCTATAACTCTATAACAACTCTGTCGGTTGGTGTTCATGAGTGTGAGCTCTATACAGCAATGTTTGAGTAGTACAGAAACTGTTGTGGTCGCCAGATGTTCGTGAATTATACAGTGAAACATCAACAGAGCTATGAATGCATGAAATTGTTTCAATGTTTTAACAATGATTTTTGTGCTATGCATGTTTTGATTTAGTTCGTTTCAGATATGACATGAAATGAAGACCTGACAGTTAAACAGGGCTGAGGAACAAAGAGGTAAGTGTGTTTCATTTCACTATGAATAGTACATTTTGTTTGATTTTATCAAACCGTACAAGAACAGCATTTCAGTGAGTTGATGTTTCTCACTGTATGGTATTGTAAAATTGCTGAGTATGTATGTAACTCAAAGCTGTACCAATAGAACAGTATAAAACATTAACTTTTTGTTCAGACTTTCAGATGTTTGCTTGCAGTGTAAGTTTGGCAGCCGAAGTGAGCAGACGTGTTTTCTGGAGCCCCAACATCATTCTTGAAGGTAAGTAACTATGGTTGTTTTGCTTTGCATGTTTTCATATGTTTCAGACTTTCACACAGAGATGCCTTGATAACTGGAGTTGAGCAGCCAAGCAGTTGAGTACAGAGCTGTGAAACAGTGAAAGGTAAGCACTTTTCAATCAATTTTTGTGCCATGCATGTTTTGTTTCAATACATTTCAGACTGCCACACAGAATTGACAGTTAACAGAGAGGCCAAGCAGTCGTGACCCTTGATGCCTTGATAACTGGAGTTGAGCAGCCAAGCAGTTGAGTACAGGGCAGTGAAACAGTGAAAGGTAAGTACTTTTCAATGAATTTTTGTGCCATGTATGTTTTGTTTCAATACATTTCAGGAGTGCTTTTGCAGTGATGATCTGACAGTTGGAGTGAACAGAGAAGCCAAGCAGTCGTGATTTTGGAGCTTCTCAACAAGCCTTCAAGGTAAGTCTAGAATATACTCAATGCTAGTGAACTATAAAAATTTTGTTCAGACTGTCAGTGAAGTTCTGTCAGTTGCATTTAGGCAGTCGAGCAGAACAGACGTACTTTTGAAAGCTCTCATATCTGCTATGAAAAACTGTTCTTATGATATGTTATGTTTGTTTGTTGCTGTTTGTACTATATTTCAGATGCTGTTTGCAGTGATGGTTTGAAAGCTGACCTGAACAGAAAAGCAATCCATCTGGTGAGTACAAAATTGTTCTTATATGGTATGTCTTGTGAATGCTTCTATGTTTCAGGTATACTTGCAGTGAGCGACGAAGACGATTCAAGAAGTGGACCCTAGTTGAGAAAGTGGATGGAACATACAGAAAGGTAAGTGGAACAATTGTGTTTGTTTGATTTGTACCATGCATGTTTTGCTTTGCTCTGTTTCAGATTTTATAAGCAGTGGGTCTCATCAGAGAAGACGTGAGTGAAGAAGGATTTCAACTGCTGTGACTCGACTCAACAGAAGTCAGGTATGCTTTTATTTCATTGATTTGAGTCGTACAATGTGATGTGATGTTATACTTTACTTTGTTTCAGATTCGAGTCACTGGTGTACACAGAGAAGAAGTGTTTGAAGAAGGAATTCCACTACTATGACTCAACTCTACAGAAGCAAGGTAAGTCGATCAAATCGTTGTTTTGATTTGTACTACTGTGATGTTATGCTATTTTTCAGAATTGCCATGCAGTGAGGGAGAAGAAGTATTTCAAGAAAGAATAAGCTGCTGCGACTCAACTTCAAGAACAAGGTAAGTGGAAACAATGTTGTATACGATATGATGCTTTGCTTCTCTTTGTTTCAGGTTTTGACTCGCAGAGATGTTTATGACAGCTGGGGACAGGACAGGAATTCAGCTGCTGTAACTCGACTCTATACATGAGGTAAGTGGAAACAAATTGTTGTTGTGTATCATGTTTTTGCTCTGCTGTACTCTATTTCAGATTGCACTGGTAGAGATGGCTTGGCAGAGATGGCTTGGGAGAGATGTTTTGACAGCTGGGGACAGGACAGGAACTCTATACACGAGGTAAGTGGAAACAAATTGTTGTTGTGTATCATGTTTTGCTCTGCTGTACTCTATTTCAGATTGCACTGGTAGAGATGGCTTGGCAGAGATGTTTTAACAGCTGGGGACAGGACAGGAATTCAGCTGCTGTGACACAACTCAAGAGTATACAAAGGTAAGTCAAAACAAACTGTTGGTTTGTATATTGTGTTTTTATGCTCTTCTATGTTTCAGATTTGAATTGCAGAGAATGTTCCACAGTGGGTCAAGAAAAAGAGAAGAGCAAATGTTTCCTCGGTAATCTGTCAAAACTCTACTCAACAAGGTAAGTGAACATTTGTTGGTTTGTTTTGTGCCATGATATGCTTTACTATGTTTCAGATTCGACTTGTGGGTCTTCACAGAGCAGACTTTTGGACAACTAAGAAGTTGAGAAACAGAGAAGGATTCAAGATCAGCAATGTAAGTCTTTATTGTTTTGCTATGCAAAATGTCTTTTCCATTTCAGTAAAGCTGTGGTACGTATAACATTTGTGTTATTACTAGTATTGATAGACTTGATATCTACACTATACAATAGATTTTAACTTTTGTTGTGCTATGCAAAATGTCTTTTCCATTTCAGCTGGGCAGAGGTAAGTACATTTTGTTTCTTGATGTATAAGTTAAATCTGTATAAATATTGGTTAACATACCATGTCTTTTTCATCTCAGCTTTGTGATGTAAAGTAGATTGTTTTCTATGATTGTACATTGAACTGTTTTGTTTGACTGATGCTATGTAAAATATCTTTTCCATTTCAGCTAGGCAGAAGTAAGTAGACTTTGTTTCTTGATATACGAGTAAACGTGTGCACATTTTGATTCAACATAACATGTCTTTTTCATTTCAGCTTTGTGATGGTAAGTAGATTGTTTTCTTTAATTGCACAGTGAACTGTTTTGTTTGACTGATGCTATGTAAAATATCTTTTCCATTTCAGCTAGGCAGAAGTAAGTAGACTTTGTTTCTTGATATACAAGTAAACCTGTGCACAGTTTGTTTCAACATAACATGTCTTTTCCATTTCAGCTTTGTGATGGTAAGTAGATTGTTTTCTTTAATTGCACAGTGAACTGTTTTGTTTGACTGATGTTATGCAAAATGTCTTTTCCATTTCAGGTTGCCGATGGTAAGTAGATTTTGTTTATTGATATACAAGTAAACCTGTGCACAGTTTGTTTCAACATAACATGTCTTGTTCATTTCATCTTTGTGACGGTAAGTAGATTCTTTTCTATAATTGCGCATTGAACTGTTTTGTTTGACTGATGTTATGCAAAATGTCTTTTCCATTTCAGCTGGGCAGAGGTAAGTAGATTTAGTTTCTTGATATACAAGTAAACGTGTGCACATTTTGTTTTAACATAACATGTCTTTTTCATTTCAGTGTTTGTGGTGGTAAGTACAAAAGTTTGAAAAGCTAGTGAAGCTGTGATGGATACAAAATGTTCTGCTTATAAGTACAGTTGTGCATATTGTATACACTTCATGTATATAAAACATCTCAACCATTTTGATAACGTGTGTTTGCTATGCAAAATGTCTTTTTCATTTCAGTTTCCAGATGTGAGTACAAAAAAAGTTGAAAAGTTGTTTTTTGTTCAGTTACTGTTTTGTTCACAATTGTGTTGACTATTAGGAACGTGCATGCATAATTTCAGCTCGGGTTTGGAGTGAAGAAAAGTGGAGATTTCCAGCAGCAGGATTGGATCCACAATACAATGTAAGTACTAAGTTTCTTTTACTCACAGTTTTGAGTTGTGTTCATTGTGTGTTAATATGCTATCATTGCTATGAACTTAACTTTTGCATTTCAGTGAAGAAGGTAAGTAGAATTGTTCACTGTTTGCTGTTAACTGTTACAATTCAACATTGCGTTCATAAACAAAAAGTCGTACAAACATATTGAAAGTTTCTCATCATGCTTTCTATTTCATTTCAGGTCTACTACTAGACTAGCAGTGACAGCAAGGAGCCTTCGCAGAATCAACTATACAAACAAGTAAGTATAAGTTGAACAATGGACATGACTTTTGCATTTCAGTGAAGAAGGTAAGTAGAATTGTTCACTGTTTACTGTTAACTGTTACATAAACAAAAACTCGTACACACATATTGAAAGTTTCTCATCATGCTTTCTATTTCATTTCAGCTCTACTACTAGACTAGCAGTGACAGCAAGAAGTCTTCGCAGAATCAACTATACAAACAAGTAAGTATCATTTGAACAATGGATTGAGATTTTGTTACTGTTATGTGTTGATTGTTTTCTTTGACTATTATACACATGCGTGGTTTATTTTCATTTCAGGCAGTTCAGTTTACTTTTACTGTTCACTGTTTGATAATGCATTGTAACAAACTCTATATTTGCTCTCTTTTTTCAGTGCCACTTCGCCAGTCTTGATACGGATACCGAGCAGTCAATACAGGCGTGAGGTGTGGAGAGACTGGATCATATCCTGAGTAGAGCTGCGACAAAACTCTAAACACATGAACATTTTCCCTTGCATGGGAAGCAGTGCAATCCATGTAACTTTGCGAAGGTCTGTCGACCGAAAAATGTGAACATTGTGAAAATAGTGAAAATTGTGAACTGAAACGAACATAGTGAACTGAAACGAACTGTTGACAGTGTTATATGTTTTAACATCGTGTATGTTGTTATGTCAAAAATAAAGGAGATTTCTCCCGCTGATAATGCTGAAGTTTCACTTTGTATAAATTTGTTTCTTGTTTTGTTGTGCTGGCCAGCAATATTGATGTATATGTTTGTATGCATGCATATTTCAACTATCAACATTCTTAAGATGTACGTCTCTACTTTGGCTCAAGAGACTTAACACAAAAAAAAACGCATTGATCTCGATCGACTGAGAATCACTTATGGGTAGTGGCAAGGCTCCCTTGTTTGCAGAGCAGGCGAACAAGCGTAGGGTCGACAGTGCCTAGGCGAGTCACTATTCATATTTGATTACCACCGGTTTAGCTCAATGTAAGTGTTGTCTTTACACTGCTATTG
The DNA here is from genome assembly GCA_027627225.1 of Congeria kusceri. Lineage (NCBI taxonomy): Eukaryota > Metazoa > Mollusca > Bivalvia > Myida > Dreissenidae > Congeria > Congeria kusceri. The sequence continues at coordinate 208,299 of JAPFQT010000286.1, read as the reverse complement.
GTAAGCAGTACTACTATTTGGCATGCAGAAAGACAACAGTAGCAGTCAATTAGCTGAGTTTGGGCGGCCGAGGTATGTAGGTGTCGTTAGACCGACTCCACAAGTGTGAAGCGCACTGATAGCACTTGGGGGGAAACGCCTCGGTTTTCGGTGCTAAGATGTTCTAACCGTGCTGTCGTAGACTCTGGCAAGGCTCCTCAGTCTATCGCGAGGGACACTCATTATTGCCCGCTAAGCTTTAGAACTGACGTTGGGTCGATGCTTCGGCGAGTCCGAGGACGCGATGGCACTGTTAGGGCTACTGGCCAGTTGATGACTGCATGAAAGTCTACTAAGGGCTGGGTGGGAAGGCGACTTCTCTTGTGCATAGACAAGAGGAACGGTCACAAGTCCGTGTAAACGCCGAGTGACACCCGAGCATAGAAATTGACTTTTGAGTTGATGTGATATGATGAAAAAAAACTATATACAGCAGTTTCACCGAATTGAATGAATTTCGCCATATGGCCATTAGCTAGTGCGCTTCGATGAAGAGTTGACACTCATTGCATTTTATGTACTTCTTGCGTTTAGATTAACAAGCAGATGCTTGTAAACTGATAGCAGTTACTAGCTTCTGAATACATACACATTTGTACAACGGCTCGTCATAGGTATATCTCGTCTTGCAATGAGAAATATCGACATAAAATGTTAAGCGTGTCAAGGCTTGAAATTGCGCAAGTGAATCGATGAAAAGAAACTATATGAAGCAGTTTTACCGATTTTCATGACTCGCCGTATAGCTAGCTACACATACCGAAATTGTACGACTCAATGTTGTGTTAAACATTCAATTGCATTAACATTGCATTGGATATTGACAAGCATTGGTTTCTCATCAAACTATCACAACTAGTACAGCTTATGATGTTTGCCTGCGGCCAAGCATGCAACTGTTGTGTTGTACTCAATCTTAAAATGTTTCGCTATGCTACAAACGTATTTGCAAATCAACAACTCAATGGTTTATGAACAGTAAAACCATGACAAAGAAGTTCAAATCAGCAGAATGCCGTTATTACTCAATATTCAATTGTCAATGAAATGTTCCAGCAACTTAGGCTTGCATAGGTTTAGATTTCTGTCTCTACTTTGGCACAAGATACTTAACATGAAACATTTTGCAAGCAGACGCTTTTCAAAATTTTGACCGCTGAGATTGATAGTCAGAGGGAGTCCTGCTCAGCTAGCTGTGTAACAACGTAGGGCGAGGCTGCAAGCCAATACGAAATGAGGCGTTATAAAGCAGCCCTTCCCCGCGATCGTTGTGAAATACTTTCGGCACTAGCTGGGAATCCTTCCAACACCACATTGTTGCGCTGTTGGAGGGGTGGTAGGCACACATGGTGACATGTCTGTGCTTTGCCGTGCGACACCCATGGTATTTTCGTACGGTGACACGAAATTCCTTAATCTGGCTCTCTCAGAAATGCAGCCACGCATTGACCGAATAAACATTTTTGGTTAAGTGCATTATTGCACAACTGAGTCTGCTATTTGCTATCAAGTATATCTATTCTCAGGCAGGGTGGGAAGGCGACTTCTCTTGTGCTCAGACAAGAGGAACGGTCACAAGTCCGTGAAAACGCCGAGTGACACCCGAAAACTTTCAAGAGTATAGCATAGAAATTTACGTTTGAGTTGAGGTGAAAAAAAACACTATATACTGCAGTTTTACAGATTATGGCCATTAACTTGTGCGCTTCGATGAAGCTTTAACACTCATTGCGTTTTAGGTACTTCTTGCGTTGAGATTTACAAGCACTACGGCTCATCATAGGTATATCTTGTCTTGCAATGAGAAATATCAACATAAAATGTTAAACGTATCAAGGCTTGAAATTGCGCAAGTGAATCGATGAAAAAAACCTATATGAAGCAGTTTTACCAAATGTTATGACTTTCGCCGTATAGCAGCAACACACTCTGAAATTGTGCGACTCAATGTTGTCTTATGAAATTAACAAGCATTGGGTTCTCATCAAACTATCACAACTAGTACAGCGTATGAAACTGTTGGAAAAAACTATTTCAGATCAAAACTGCAAATTTCATTGTTCGCCTTCGGCCAAGCATGCAACTGTTTTGTGTTGTACTCAACAATATGCTACAAACGTATTTGCAAATCAACAACTCGATGGTTTGTGAACAATAAAAACCATAGAAGTTCAAACAAGAAATGAAGCCTACAGGTACAGTCTTACCAAACAATAGCTATCTTTTTGGTGGTAAAGCGACTCTTTTCCTTGTGAAAAGAACGGTCACAAGTCCGTACAAAACGCTGAGTGACACCAATCCACATAAATCAATTCGAGTTGCTACTTGACTCTGCAGCTTGTATGAACGTGTTTGCAACATCAGAATAGTTTAAAGCAGAACGCTTTTCCTTCTTCGAGGGAGAAGAGATCTGGGTGCAAGTCCCGGTTCTGGTTATAACACAAATACTCGCTGCTTAGTTGAAATGCCATGACAAAAAACATACTTTAACGCTTACTGAGACCAAACACCACTAGGGTCGATTTAGAGTTGCGAAAATACTCGCTGCTAAGTTGAAATACCCATCATCCTGCTGTGCCATGACAAAAACATTCTCAAACGCTTAATCGGGTGGGACCAAACACCACTAGTGTCGATTTCGAGTTGCTGAACACATGATTGCAATGTACCAGTGTCAATTGCAGAGTATCATACCTACACACTTTCTCGATGGACCAAATGCCCATAGGTTCGATTTTGAGTTGCTTCGCATACAAAATTCTCTATTTAGTTTGTAGCAAAACTAGATGACCGCTCGATTGCAATGTACCAGTCGCATATGCTATTATGTTCGCATAAAACTCACAAATTGCTGAGCACACGATTTCAATAAAGATGTTAAACAATACCAAGTTTGAGAACACGATCAAATTTGAACTTTTGAACATTCAGATTCTGAAATGATTCATACTCCTTCACACTTAACTTTCTCGTGGGACCAAATGCCCATAGGTTCGATTTCGAGTTGCTGACCAACCGAATGCAATGAACCAACGATTACAATTGAGCCCATGATTGATATTGTATATTGTATATATTTGGGATCATGGGTTGAGGTTTTGTGAAAAGTTGAATACTGTACGAAATCTACATGTTTTGCCAAAAAACAGTATTGTATCTGTACAAGCGGTTGGTTTTTTGTCTTATCCCGAAATTTGACGAAACATCCTTCTCACAGAAAGAGAAAACATTTGCAAAATTTTAACATGGCATTTTGGTTTAGAATAATGATAACTACCAGTGTTTTGAGTTATGCACAGCAAAACAACAATGTATGAACTGAAAACTGGTTTATCGGGAAAACATTAGTCGATATAGGCGAACTGCGATTGCAAAGACACACGCGATTGTCATTCTGTAAACATTTCAATTTCAAAACATTTTCAAAACTTGCTGAATACTTGACTGAAATCAATTAGTAGCTGAACATGCATCATATTTGGTGGGATCAATTGCTGTTCTGTTTTGACATCGCACAATTTGCTGAATACAGGGTTGTCATTCTGTTAACATGTTTTTGGTGTTTATCGAGCTGCAAAAACAAAAACTGCCATGGTGCTAAATACAACTACTATTTTTAGTTTCAATTTTGTTGGATTGTTTTTATTAGGCTTATAACCAGTTGCAATACACTATATCATTTTGAACATAGATAGGTTTTTGATAGATGATCTGGTTATTCTGCCTTTCAGCATTGATCTGGTTTGAATTCCAAAACGTATATGAATTCCGAATAACAACCAAATCTTTGTTGGAGGAATTTATTTTTTCAGAAACGTATATATATTACTGCGTAACATGTTTATCTCAAATCATAAATTCCATAGCATGTCGTTTAACAAAATACCGACTGACAAGGAACTTGCAAATATGTCGGCTTGTATTGCTGATGGGTGGGAACTGTTACCAGCATATATCAACATCAATGAACCGATTGATGTCGACGGTTCAAGAGTGTACAAAATATTTCACATTCTCCGATCATGGAAAAGGCAGAGAAATGAGCCCATGACATCGTTACTCAAAGCATTGGTAGAAAGCGAATACACAATTGTTGTGGACTGGGAGTTGCTGAGAAAAATTCTTGGATATGGACGTGAAGTGCTAATGTTGTAACAATCGTACTAAAATAACATGCTTTATTTGTTTCTTGTTGCATGCAAGGGTATAAAAGACCTCAAATATGGTCATGCCTGTCATTATCGTTCTGACATCCAAAGCGACAACATGTCTCACGAAAGCAATAACGTTACATCTGAATCAACCCACAATGATGAGAAACGGTTAACATGTGAAGATGCAGATATTGATTTGCTGTTTTGGGAAGATATCGACTCTTACCTTGAACAAGAAAATCTCATTTCAGCAGCAGACTATTCTACTGCAATGGACGAAGACATCGCCAACTTTCAACTCACTCAGTCTTGGGAAGACCATTCTACTGCGATGGACGAAGAAATTGTCAACTTTCAACAATCTTCGTCTTGGAATGAAGATGTCTTAAGTCAGATGGACGACATTGATGTCGAAGTGGCGTATGTCCTAGCGCAGCGAGATATTGACAATCAAATTGCATGTTGTGTTTCAAACGAAAAATAAAATGATTATATTGTACATATTTCTTGAGTTGTTTGTTCTGATGAGCATCAGTGTAACCCATTTCACTTCAAAGCAACAACATGTCACAAAACAATCAAACCGCAATAACTTTGACTATGTGGAATGAACGAGAAAAGACATTCGCGACTCAACTTGTCACATTGCAAAAAGCGCTAAAGCAAAAACATCTTTGCGAAATATGTTATTGGACAGAAAAATCTATTGCAATTGTTCCATGTGGTCATACGTTTTGCGAAGACTGCATTTCTCGAATGATGGATAGAACGATAGAACCGATGTGTGCTATGTGTCGAGCAGAGGTGCAAGAAACGATTCGCATCTATTTCTGATTACAAAAAAATTGTATATATGCTTGTCAAACGTTAGTTGTATTACTCAACAAAAAAATCATGGAGGTACCAGATTGCCAGACAAACAAAACTGACTTGAAGTATTTTCAAGAACGGCTACGAACGTTTCAAGACTGGCCATCACAAATGAGACCCGATAAATATGCACTAGCACAAAGTGGATTTGTATACTTTGGCAAATCCGACCGAGTGAAATGCTTTTGCTGCGGTATCGAATGCTACTCGTGGAAAGCAGACGACAACGCTTGGCTCGAGCATCAGAAACTTTCTCCGAATTGCGAATACATATCCATGGTTGGATTTGCTCCAGCAATAGAAAGGGAAAAATCAAACTTTGGTCACTTTTGTGGTTCGATGACAGGAGCAAATCTTTTGTCAAAACCTTTGTATTTTCCAAAGTGAAGTTTGAGAATGTAACCTTGTGTCGTGAATAAATGTAAACCTCTCAGCATTTGTGTTTGTTTGTTTGTATACACGCTCGTGAAAACCTTACAAGGAAATACAAAACAACAATCTGTTTTGGTTGGAACAAATTTTATTCCTTGAACATATTTTATCATCAAATACCAACACGAATTCATCATAAGTCAAATGTCAATTTGTCAATAGTCTTCAATCACAAAAGCAAAAGTCCAACTCAGAAAGTTGTGTGTCTCGCACCTCTTTTTCTTGCGTATCCTTGAGTCTCACCACACCATTGGCATCTGTCTTCCACTCGAATGCATTTTATGCATGATAAGTCCTTGCAATTTCGACATATGTTAACACTACTGTAACAGTCCCCACATTTGTTGCACTTCATTTCAATCGTAAGATCGATGACCTTTGGTTGCAGCTTCGATACTGTTTCCAACCACTGCTTGCAAGCGACTCTGTCATTGCCATGTGTATCTATCTTTGTATGAATCTCTTGTCGATCGAACCATCGCTTAAAACTACCACTTTTCTCCACCATCCACATCCAGCGATAGCACTCTTCTCTGCTTGACATGATGTCTTTTGACTATTGCCAATTGGACACTTGTTGAAATGCGATGGAAAATGTTACATTCAATAAATTTTTAAAACAAATGTGTACGTTGTGTTGTGTTTTTGAAATATAACAAACAATAAAACTCCAGAAACTATATCACGGGAGAAATTCTTGTTTGAAAACATATGTACGTTACGCGATTTCCTGTTCAAGCAAGTGGTCTGTTTGACCATACAAAAGCACTCTTGGTTCAGTTGTGTTGTTTTTGGTACATTTAAATGCCACCCAAGACAAAAGCGTCATACAAATAGCACACAGAAAAGATATTGAAACAATGATTAGTGTAGTTTCCATGCTTTACAAAATACAGTAATTCAGAATGACCTTGTTATACTCAAACATATATATATAAAGGGCTCAAAAATCAACTCATAAGTTCATTTGCAAAATGGAATTCGAGGAAGCAACATTCAACATAAGTAGCTCTCTTGCGATGAAAATACACACCGATGAAGATGATTTCGTGCCAACTATCACACTGTGTGGTCATCAAGAACTAACCTTGTCGCTGCAGAAGTGGAAAAAACTAACGACAGAATCAAACTCAATTCTTCTAGCAATCGAGGGCAAAAGTGAACAAAGGGAGTGGTGTTTGTGTGGCAATTTCTATATAAGAATCGACAACGGAATCGTAGATCTTCACAAACGAAAAAACATCAGAGGTGTATTGACTGAAAGTGATGCAAGAATACCGCTGACAATCAACGAATTTCGACAACTGATGAAACTCAAAAACGTTGTAGAGCAACTCATTCCAGATCTGGTTAACCTGAGGCCGTGCTGGGAATACGACGACCATTACAATCAGCTGGGAGCTCTGATGTGCAAAGAGTGTAATCCTGATGATTACTTGAATTGGATTGATTAATTCAAGAATGTTTGCGCTACTGACAGTAACATTTCTGCTGATAAATGAACTTGGGTATAAATTGTGTTTGTGTCGGCAATATTCGAGGTTGCGCATTGCGGTCAATGATTTGTCACGAATTGTTCATGCATATGTTAGACAAAATTCGCTATTCTTTGCTGTTTTGTAGATTAAAAAATATGCAATAAAATGAAATAGATGATCTACAATCTTGTGTTGATCTTTTTTGCTATTAACCTTGCGTTTGTTTCAAAACCACACAGCTGCAAAAATGTGTTTCGATATATTCGTAGATTACATTGAAAGTGCTCTAGCTACACGACGAGATCACAACAATCTCGCTACTCGTTTTCCAAAGTACAAAGACCGACTGAGAACATTTCGTTCTTGGCCAAAACTGTCAAAACTGAACAAACGAGCGTTGGCAAACAGCGGCTTTATCTACGTGTACTACGATAGAGTGCAATGTGTCTACTGTCACAACATATTTCGAAACGTTACTGAGACAGACTTGGACCACAAATGTCCTGAGAGGATAGATATTTTGAGGCAAACGATTCTCAAACCAACTAAGAGTAATATATAAACACTATAGCTGACAATATGTTAGTTTTTGAATTGTTTGATCATTGACCCATTCGTGACAATAAACAACAAAATACATGACTATGATTCTATGATTTATTTGTAAAAACTCAAACACAACACTATTTAGCTTTCACTGTGAAATTTTTCTCAATAAACTGTCGAAACAATTCATTGATCAAATGTTCGCTTTCGTTGATTTGCATCCCCGCTTCAATCAGCGCAGCCTCTGCAGACCTTTCCTCATTTCGTTTCACTTCTTGCACAACGTTCGTTTCTTGCTGAACTGGTGTCACAGGTTTCTGTTCCGATATAACAGGAGATGGCATGGTTTGTGGAACATTTGGCTGTTGTACAAACGTTGGAGGGTTTTGAGTTGGGATACCCTGATACTGTGGTTGATGATAATACTGCGGCGGTGGAGCATTTACATTTCTCATAACTGGACTGAATACTTCCTTGAGCATAGTAGTTTGAGCAGCGAGAAAGTCAGTTTGAAGTTTTTGCATCTGCTGTTTAAATTCGTTCAACTCTTCACGTATATTTGACTCCTTGGAAGTAGATGGTAACAAAGTTTCAGCGGCATGTACCACAGGTTCTTGTTTTGATCGTTTCACGGGGGGCTCTTCATCAGCACTATACGTTCGCTTTCGACCTTTCTGTTGGTTTAAAGCAGACGCTATAGTGCTAATAAGAGAAAGAGCATTGGTCATATGTTCGCTATCCATGTTTGTTGTGGTCGAAGATTCACATGGAATAACGTTAATAGTTTTTTTCTCCGCACAAATAAACTCGGTGTCAGGATCATCACATAACAATGCATCCTTGAATAAGAGTTCGTTTCGTTCACGGCCGTGTTTTAACGCGTTTCTCGAATAACATCCCAACGCTATGAAGAAATCATTAGTGCTACTCGCATACCGCTTTGGTTGAACGTTTTGATTTGCATAGCTGTAATTTATTAGCGTGCCTCGCCTTGCACCGAGATCAACCAACGCAACGTGTTTCATAGCCAATGACTTTTTATCATGAGAAAGACTGAAACATGGCAAACACGACTTGAGATACAAGAACGGCGAAGGTGTTGCTTTGGTGAAGAAATTGATAAAATCGTCATTCATTTGATTTTGCACTTCTAGAAACGCAACGTTATTGATCAAACCTTTGCAATACAGCCCTCGGTTATCAATTGTCAGCTCGGTCAGATACCCGACAGTAAGGTCTACTCGAAAATTGACATGCGATACGACTAACGGAATGCTAGAAATATCATTTGAAGCAATCAGTTGTTTTGCTAGCTCTTTATTCATGGCATACTTTACATCGCTTTCTTTCACATTGAACAAGGCGAGATAGCCACAAACGTTTATACAAGGGAACATAGTTTCGAATAGTCGCTGTAAAATGTGTCACGAATGTCTTTCTCCCAACAATCGAACAGAGTTGCTGGCAGCTTAAAATCAAATCGTATCAAATATTCTGGAGTGCACTGATCTTCTCGATTAACAAACAGATAAAATACCGATATTGCGATAGTATCTAGGTCGTTTCTGTGATCACGAAATACAAGACACTCTCCAAGAATTTGCTTTCCTCTGTCACTCGATAACAAATTCACATATATAGTTTTATCGTTGAAACGTTTGCTCACGTCTTGCAAGTAGTCATGTAGAGTTATGGATATCGTTTCCTCGTAGTTTTTTATCAGAATATCAATCATGGGTTTCGAAATCCAGTTGTATGTTTTTTTCGCGTATGCATCTGGTTTCTTTGTTTCAGAACCACGAAGTATGTATCGATACTGATATGCTGATCGCAGCAAAGCGTGCATTTTTGTTTCATTCAGTTCGATGCTGTGATCAAATTCATCTGGACTCAATGAGGTCTTGACTTCACAAATACCATACGCATTTTTGACATAGTCGTATAGTTTGGAAGGCTTGTTTACCGTTCGTTCTAGCATTAGGTAATCTGGCGTAGAACCAAAACAAGGGACATTGCGAAGCAGAATTTTGCCTGATGGCACGTATGTGTAAGCCGAATCAGTTTCGTTGAGATACTTCAGCAGGAGCTGTTCGCCTAGTTGACCATATGTGTGAAATTCGTACAGTGGCCTCGATGGTTGAACCCGTATACCAGACTGTTCATTCCAGTATCTGTCGCGCAAAAACTTCAAACTGAAGATGTGAACGGCTTTCGATTTATCGTTGATATAGTTGAAGATTTTATCTTGTCCGAAAACATGACTTTTTATGCTCAACCAAAATGTATGATTCAAAACAGATTCGGTATAGACCTTTTGCGAAAACGTATCTATTGTCAAGCAATCATCAAACTGTACGATATCACATTCCGCATTACATACCTCTCTTAGCTCCTCGAACAAACGTGTTTTATTATCGCTACTCATCGTTATCAAATGAACAAGATACACATACACTTGCATTTCATGAGATTTTATTCACAATCCATAGCATCATTACTATCAACAAGATACAATAATTTGAACAAATCTGGCATTGGTGATGTAAAAGGTTTCACCACTTTCATGACAAACTTTTGAAAAGGTTTGATTTTAACAGATCTGATATTCGGTGGCTCGTGGCCACTTTTTGCCAACACGTATCCACAAGGAGTAAATTGACAACCCGATATAATCATTTCTGCCATTTCGTTACCAATGCTAGTGAACGTTTTGAACAGAATTGATGAAAATGTTGTCTCGTTTTTGAAACTTTTGATGATATCTTCGTATATGTTAGCAATCTCAAATTTGGGCACGAGTATCGGTTTGTAACACGCGAAACGTGGCGACACTTGAATTTTCAGTCTCTCTACATCGATGCACTGATTAGGTATTGGTGGAAGCACGTACACCTCATCGGCCAGACTAAATGGGTATGGTCCAGTGTTTTCAATTTCTATATGAGAATCGAAATCTTCGCATTTAATGTTGCACAGTTTGTTAGCATTGCATTCGATGTCTCGAATAGGTAGCATGTGGGAAGAGCATATTTCTTTGATTCGAGACACGGTGCTTGGCATGTCCATCGAATCATTGTACAGAAAATTCTCGATGTATGCGTCTGAGCATTTATGTTTATTGCTCTCGTACGCAGAATTGATGAAAACACCTTTTAAAAGTTCATTGTTTAAATGAGTATCATTCAATAAACCAAACAAAGACATGATGTTGAGTTCTTTTATTTATTCAACAAGTCATACACTTAATAGTTTTTTTCACAATCGAAGCAAACATCTATCATTAGCATTAACACCACGATCTAAATTCTCCATCAGCTTACTACCATGCAGCGGGTTAGGGTTAGGTGAAACAAACAACTTGCTGTGGAAAACAAAATTCATGTTAAACATTCCAAGACACATTGGGTTATAGCCAGCCACTCCACTCAGAGGATCAACGACTAAATCTGAGTTCAAGTAGTCTAAAGAGTCTCGTTCAAAGGCAATGTTACTTCTTCCATATGGATTAAACGTGTCCTCGAACTGAGATTCATCAGCTTCACACAGACTGAATATCGGTATCCATACTTGTTCGTCATAATTAGGAACGGGTTTCTTCGTTTGAAACATGTAATCGGAGCTGATTACTTCAGCACCCATGTTCCCGTGTTCAGATAGGAAACAATGGGGATACCTAATACACGGATGACCTAGAGAAGAAGGCATATGTCCCGTTGGCATACTTGTCACAAGACTGTAGTTTGGCGACTGACACTCGTTTTTCACTTCGGTCGTTGTTTCTGAGTAAAACAGTTTATACCCTTGACATCGCGATAAAAGCAGCGATTCTGAATCAAACGTTTCGGTTCTGTTTAACACAAAACCCAGACCGAGATGATAGTTACCACTAGAAAATAGCTCTTTATACAACCTTTCGCTGTTAAGCAAATTGATGACAAACTCAATGAATTCCTCAATTCTATCAGGAAACTTCAGTTTTTCTACGAGCAAGCTTCTGAGTTGCATACCATTGTTAGCTACCCACGAATAGAGACTTGGGTTATGTTTATGTACGTATGATAAAGCGTGTTCTTTAAGTAGACGGGCATCGCGCCGAAACAAGCTATGTCTGCTAAACTGTTCGTGCACAGCATTGGAAAAACCGTACTCGTTCCATAGAGCGATGATATTTGTAACCACCGCTTCATACGTTAGTCCACTGATCATTATCCACATTGGCTTCTGATAGACATCATCATCTGATAGAATCGGCAGGTTATAGTGCATAGGGAAAGTTTCGTACACGTTTTTCAACGCTTTAGTCTTTTGTTCGTTTATAACATCGTTTTCGCGGCCACTGGTGATCTGAGAAAGCTTGAACAATTTTGACAGTCTTTGACCTGCGCTGTTTAGAGCTTCTTTGAAATTACTGAGTTCGTTGATCATTCCTGTAATAAATGGAATCATGGCATCAAATCCAATAGATTTAGTTACACCTCTCGCGTCTTTAAAGTAAACCCTAGTTGGCAGCGTGTGTGCGCTGGAATCATCATGCTTAAATATATCATCTGTTGAGTGGCCTTTGAATTTAACAGCGAGCGGCATTATAAAATCGACTTTGACAGATTCCTTTAACCTGTTCTTTGCAGTCGTATCACCCTGATAATAAGCTGGATCTACGACGTGAATGGCAAACACTTCAGATCCCATTCTAAGAAACTCAACCTTTTTAGTTTCGCTGCTCGTAATGGCCTGTTTTTCATCTTTCACAAAGAGGTTTGTAGATTCCATTCTTATTTTACCATTGGTTATGAACGCTTTTTGTGGATTGAAATCTTCAGGATTAACATCGCACACCACGATGTTATTTTTCAAACGAGTGCTTCTGGCAAAGATATGATTTTGAAGTTGCACTTTAAGGTTGTCGGTCAGAATGACAATTCCACTCACTGGAATATTTTCACCAATGATTTCGATATTTGACTCGCAGTTACGCGGTGACAGACTATTATCCGTGTTTATTCTCCAACAATTTGCTACTTCAGCCAAAATGCTAGATTCCTTAGCTGCACTTCCATATTTGTTTAAGGCAAAAATGAATTTACTGCTGGCACCTAGGAGCCAACTAAGCAAACTTGCAGCGCTCTGTCCTGTGTAATCTTTGATTGATGGAGGTAACGCATACAGTGGTGGTGCTCTGTCCCACATTTCTTCTACAAGCCGATAACATAAACCGGCATGCATGCTTCTGTTTTTCAAATCGTTCTGGTAATCTAAGTGCTCGTAATAGTTAGCTAGAGTATTTTGCTTGGCAGCATTCGTATTTTTGATGCTAGAGACGTCCCCAGCTTTGAGCAGCTCATCGTGAATACCGGCTAGATACTGAAGTAAACGTTTAGTAACCTTTGATTGAATCTGTAGCATATCGTGCATTTTGATTTTGTTTTCTAGTGTAAAGAAACCCACAGTTGGAACACTTGTTCCAGGTTTCACTCTATTTGCTGCAACTCTACTCCCATACACGTATTTGCAAGTAACTGATTTTAGAGTATTCGCTTCGGTTTCAACGTTAACCTGTTGTACGCATTGACCGAGAACGGATTCTGCCAACTTTTCGAACTGAGTATCTATCACGTCTATATCAAACACCATTTCTAACTGTTGCTGTACCATTTCGGGTGTAAGATTTTTGTGGTATCTAAACTGTTGCATCAAGTTGTACAGACAGTGGACAATGTTTTTGTTAAACATCATCGATTCAGAAAGATGCGAATTGCATTCTTTCTTTTCAGTTGATCGATGTACGTGGAGCATTTTGTATTGGGTATATGCACACCACGTGCATGCTAGCTGCCTTATATAGAATTTTTTTCACTATATCAGTTAAACAATACGTTTTCCTAAATGTATACGTATCAGCATGCGATTTGATAAACTGAGTAAAGTGTTCAAACGTTATCGAATTCAGAACTATCAAAAGAAATTGGTTAGAAACCCCAACTATTTCATTTCACAACTAACAGAATGCGCTATAAGCAGTCGAAAAGACATGAAGGAAATTTGCTACTACCCAGGTTTGCTTAAAAGTTTAACAGATATAAACACGACGAGACTCTTGCTAATTTTGAGCGCTGACAATTACTTTCTCTGTAATGGTGAAACGAAAACGGAGAACAAAAAAGTTATCGAGTATCAGCAAAACTTTCGAATATAGGAGATCACTTTTACAGAGAATGCTATTCAAGAAACGCGGAACATGAAATACAAGCAAACGAAGCTTATGCCGAAATCAATTCGCTTCTGGCTGCAGCAAAATCAGCAAATTCTAAGCGATTTCGAATATCACCGTTTTTCAACTTTTGGCACAGTAGCCTAACAAAAGAAAACTGGCAGTTATACGAATGTCAGCTAGAAACTGACGATTTCGTTACCGTTAACTACAAATTGCCTAAAAAGAAGCACAAAAACTATTGTTTCAATCCAAGCCTTTTATTTGGAGCAACAAAAGAAGACATATACATCGGTTTAAACACAGATGAATGTTATTACTACTGTTATCTAAAAATCGGTTTGCTGATCGACTCCGCTGTGAAGAAAGTCGCTACTTCTGTTGCAAGTGTTGCAAGCTGAACGCCTCTCGATACCTCTGCAATGTCGTTTTGGTCGCACTGTTATTGTTGTATATTTGCATTTTTGTTTTCATCTTCTTTCCATATACTTGGGTCAAACACATGGCTGCAAGTGTTACTGAAGCTCGCTTTGGATGGTCATATATGATTTTCAGACTGCGCCAACATGCGTTCTCGTATTTCCTCAATATTTTGGGTTTAACGTGCTTGAAAACAGCATACGCGAACCGTTCGAAATCATCATCACCATCATCTTTTTTCGATTTTGATTTGCAGATTTCTGGCATACTTCGAATAACATCTTGATAGAAAGCATTTGGGTTTTCACTGCCGTATTCCCATGTGTCATAGCTCACAAACATGAACTCATCAGTTCTTTTTTGCAACGCACCCTCTGTGGTAATAACATATGAATCGGCAGCATGAATCTTTCTTTTGATAAAGTTGTCAAAAACTGGAAACTGGTCAAGACTGTACATTTTTCTGAACTAGCTCGCGTTTGTATTGTTCTGATAAGCTGAGAATAATTGTGAATGCGCCGTTCAGCGATGTGTCTTCTTCCAAAAAAGTGAAATTTGAAGCGATTCGTTTCAGTGAGTCTATGAATTTTCTTATGTCGGTTTCAGTCGCTAGTGTTTTATGAAATGTGTGTAGTTCTGACGCTAGCAAAGACAGATCCATACTAACGCAAAACGCACTCATTCAAACTTTATGTACAGGCGATTCTAATTACTCAGAAATTAAATATAAACTGCGAAAGTTTGTAGGAAAACAATATGTAGTTGAAAGTGGAGCTTTTGTGTTTGTTTGCAATAAACGAAACGACAGAACAAGGACAGGAAAATGTTTTATATGTTGAAACTTCAAAATAAAGCTGTTTGTAACCACCACTTATGTTTGTCATTTTCTTTCCTATGTGCTGACACGAGTTGAAATGTTTAGAACATAGCAACTCAGACATGTCTTTTATCATGTAACACGATTCCTTATACTGAGATGAATCGAGTTGTAGCAATTTGAAATCTATATCGAGCTCTAACAATTCCCAGTTGTACGGAAACAATATTGGTGTGTTGAAGTACAATTGGTGTTTGGGTTTACACAATGTAGATTGTAAATCATAGCAGTCATACATATCATCTTCATCATCATCTTCGGGTTCATCCGTGTCCATGATATTTGCTTCTAGAGAGTAAATCTGATTTCCTAAACAGAATTTGGGAACTACTAGTATATTTTTGTGACTGTGAGCTTTGTATTTTAACGACGAAGAATACACACAGACTAGATTATTTGATCCATGCAGTGCAAGCAAGGTGTGTGCGTTGTTGCTAAACGTACTGTACATGTCATAGTTTTCCATACGAAATTCAAACTTCCAAAAATGATTACCGATTAGAGACCTTACTCCTAGCTCACTTGGGTACGAAAATAAATCCATACTTGAATTCAAGTTTTTTGTCATAAGCAAGAGTGTACTTATCCTGCTCGGTGCTTATACAAAAATGTCTTGGGAAATATTCGATTGAATACAACGGATCATTGTTTGCCATACGTGTTCTGGAAATGCACATTTCTTTTGTGCACTTGTCCACACAATAAATGAAATGCTGATCTATCAGAGAACCATTGTCGTCTGAACATTGTACAATATTTCCGATTAGCGCAAACACTTCACCCGGTAATAGTTTTCTTAACCAATTTTCGTAGATCCATTTCACTAATTCTGCATCATGGTTGAAATCAATAGAATGCGTAAATATGTCAAGAAAATGTTTGGTTAGCATTTCGACAAATGAATCGATGGTATACAGGCTGGTAGCCGCGTTACAAAACGTCTGCAACAAAAGGTATTCTGTCACTTCGTTTGGAAACACGATACTCGGTAGTAAGTCCAAAGAGTTGTTGAAATAAGGCTGAAACTGATTAGAAACCCATTCATCGTGTTTGCGAACGCAAAATTCTGACTCTTGTTCATCGTTGATTTTGAGGTCGCCTTCGTCTGTCAGGTTGTATTCAATTTCATCTTGTACTATTGAATTCTCATCGAAACCATCATCATCATTTGTTAGCAATAACACTTTGTTGTTTGAAGTCCCGAGTATATCAATGGCTCGAAATTCTACATGCTTGAACATTATATGAAGATTTGGATTGAAAGAACTTGGTAGTTCGATAAGATACATACAGTTTTTGCCATTCCACTCCATAACCGATCTGGGCTCATCATATATTGTAAACCTATAGTTTGACTCAAAAACGACATATTGTCCCGTTAGAGCAATTGGGGAATATATTTGTATATAGCTTTTATCATGTGTCCAATTTCGAAGATAAATCATGGACTCTTCAACAACTGAAGTGTATGACATTATCGGTCGATTGGACAATTTCATTCTCGGAGACGCAACAAATACAAACATATCTCTACAAGTATATCTCACGTACAAAACGCTTTTGAAAAAGCGAGCATTCATGAAAGAAGCAGCAGTTGTTAATGTCGCGAAACTGAAATGCCTTAACAAAGCTGTATCTTCATCAAAACTTCCCGAGGAAGAAACCGTGTACTATAATCAGTTTCTCAATACTATTGTCAATGTGTTTATGGACGTTACTATTTCTTTCGTAAAAAGAAACCAACACGAAGCAAAAAATCCTCTCAAATTCATAAACGAGCAATGGCATAGCCTATACGAATATTGGATGAACTCTAACAAGAACACGGCTTTGGATGAAGATTGGGTTATTTCGACAATAAAACAACCACCATCCAAACAACCAAACAATATGAAACTGATTTTCAAAATGTTTGTTCTTCGCTGCGTTATTGAAGCGAGTGTCTTGTCGCTACCGAGAAAGCAATACTCGTCTGTACCAATGTTTTCATCTCTGTTCGACTCGCTGAAATTGTCTATTTAACTGAGTGATCATTTTCACATTTGTGTTTTGTCACTATGGCTAGCAATATTGTATCGCTGTGTTTTGTAAATGAACAGCTGAAGGAATGTTCTGTGTCGTTGATATACGACAGCGACATCAATGCATATAAAGCAAACGTTGACATGAGTTTCAGATTCCCGTTGTTGGCTAATCTGTCGAATTTGCAACAACTGAGGTTCAAAACCAACACTCATCACGAGTTGCTATTTTCGAGTAATGAAAAAGATCTGATAAGGATATTTTTGT
Organism: Congeria kusceri; assembly: GCA_027627225.1. Lineage (NCBI taxonomy): Eukaryota > Metazoa > Mollusca > Bivalvia > Myida > Dreissenidae > Congeria > Congeria kusceri. Next base: position 190,986 of record JAPFQT010000286.1, on the reverse strand, counting down.
ATGAACAAAATCAAAAGCTATACAGCAACAAACACACAGATGTTCCAATTAACGAAGACTTTATTTTCGACCTTTTGTACAAGAAACAATGTGATGAAGCAGTTCTATATTACGATGGCAAAAGCTTTGACTACATATATCAAAGTGATACACAGCAAACAGTTATACAAACAATTTGGTCCTTTCTCACATCGATGCCAGCAAAAGCTATCTACACGGTTATTGCAGCGTTGGAACTGTACGAGCTCGGATACAGAATATTTCAGCAAATAAGTTGACATGCATGAAGTCGAAATCCTGGCAAATGACTGTGCTTTGAACGTTCGAATATGTTGGTAAATATATGCTTTTTCAAAAATAAATCTGTTTCAAACAATACATTTTCGTCAATTATGCTTGACAAGTTAAACGTTTGTGCAAAGCGAATCAGACAACTCATTATTTCATTTGCATATCGTTTGACGTCTATTTCGCCAGCAAATTGTTTTGGTTTCACATGAAGGGTTGGTTCTGCCGGAGTGCTGTAAACCTCGTTGCTTATGTTGTTTCTACAATACACATAATCGTCCGATAGTTTTGTTCCGTATACAAAATAGTCACTCGCTTTCAGCTTTTTGGGCAACGATACGTGAAAATCAGATTCATTGAGATTCACACTTTTCAGAATGATGTCGGGTAGGCTTTCCAGTGTGGAAAAATGAACTAGATGTTTGTACAGTCCTTGAACAATTTTTCTTGCAGCCATGAACGGGGGGAAACAAATACCTTTGATGACCACTTCACCATTTTCATTGATTCCAATGTAGATGTTGATGTTCTTTATTCTGAAATTCGTCAATACACACTCTTTCTTCAAATCGTATCCTGTAAAAGGCACTGCCATTTCCTCCTGGTGTGTGAAAAAGCTGTCCTTGCAAATTCCAAATGACCTCTTTTTGTCCTTTGCATATGTTTGACACATTACTCGAACTGTCTCGTTCAACGTTCTGTAGAATAGCGTTGGACAGTAGCGTTTGGTCATCCCGAATAAAGTGGTTATAGTTTGCTTCAATTTTGGATGGTACTGTCTTTTGTCCACAAGCTGAGAAAATATTTGCTTCAAACCTTCTTCGTTACATGATCGAAGAATAGTAGTTGCATATAAATTACTGAAGTCATGAACGTACACTCGGCTATTGTTACTGATCTTTCGTTTGTTGAGATACAATACACCCTTCTTCAAGTAACACTGCTTTCGGAACTTGAAATCTCTCTTTAGTGTTTTCAAAACACGTTTTAAGTGCAGCATTCTATCAACTGGCAAACATATGTTCTTTTTGATGGAAAAATGCTTTCTTATCGTTGGGTGATTTGTTTGAAAATGCTTGGTGTTTTTGGTGGATAGAGCTTTTTTGAGGCATTTCAGAGACTTATAGATCCCATATATCTCATCATGTTTGCTAACGACTAAGGCAATCAGTCCATCATATAGTACTAGATCTGTATCTTGTGAATTGTATGCTACAGACGGATTGTCATAAAAGATAGACGAGTAGCTAAAACGTGGCGCGTAACACAGCTTTTTCAGTTCTATATCAAAGTCAGGTGTATTAGTAGCGCACACAAACTGAGATGATTCCTCAAGCAAGTGTTTAACAACTCGTTCATTTCCAAATCTCAGAAAACAATACGATGGGTGCTTTGGTATATACAACGTTCTCTTATCATTTATTCTGATGGCTTTGAGATATTTTGTTTTGATATAACTCACTATTGATTCCTTGCAAGAGAAATCTACTTGAGTTTTGATAAAATGTTTAAGTGGATCTTCATCGCCACATTCGCCAAGCAATCGCCTTTTAGCATTAAGCTTTATTACAGAATCGTTGCTTTCGAAGGTTGAACAGAGAGACGGACTTTCGATAGTCACTGAATTTGAAATCTTGTCTAGACCTGAAATGATGTTCAGTTTCGTTTCATCGAGAATGCCTACATCAACACAATCCGTTAGTGGTTTGGGGACTATCGAAATAAACCTATGTACGCTTGGTATGCTTGATGAACAACTGACCAAAATGGGTTTGTTGTATTTGCACATATATGTATTCTCGCAATTCAGTAAAAATATATACAAATTGCATACACGATTGTTAGATGTAAGCAACTCAGAGTCAACATAATACGAATGAACTAGATAACAATCATTCAATATCGAAATCGAAGTCATCATTTGCACAAAGGTGTTTCTGTTGGTTAATATACGATATCAAGTTCTGTATTTCTGCAAAATTGCTAATGGTAAACCAGCTTTCAAGAAAAGCGACCAAATTCGAAATGTCAAATTTAGACAAATTCTGCTTGATATACAATTCTGCCAATTGTAATGCTTCTTTCATCGGATTGGAACACAGTGTGTCAATGTCAACAACGGGTTCTAGCGAACTCAATCGATCCCGAAGTTGTATTTGGTTGTTCTTATATCGTAACAAAATGTCCACGAGTTCTACTGTGTGCGCTCTTGCTATACATGGATTCAACGTTGATGAAAAAAGTGGCAAACTCGAGTCTGGAATCAATTTGCTCGTTTGACCACTCAACACTTTTTCTAGCTGCCGATATGTTTCTAGTATTGGCAACGATAGCTGATTTTCGTTACAGTAGAGAACAACGTCTTTGAAGCATATACCACCTGCTTGTACAGTATATGGAGCTGATTCCTCCTCAGTTATTGTTCTAGCGACTGTCGTATAGATGAAATCGAAATTTGAAGCGGTATGTTTGAAAGACTGAATAAGGTTGCTTATAGGCTCCTCGCTTAAATATACTATGTAATCAAATATGCCGTTCCGTTTATATATGATAAGGTAAATTATGCTGCCCGTCAAGGCATATCTGTGGTTTTTTATATCCATTGGTATGACTTGTTGTCTGGATCCAGTCGTAAGATATTCGGCGATTGTTTCAATGGGCACAATTTTCTCATCAAAAAAGTTTGCCATTGGCACAAAGAGGTTATCGGGTTGTGAAACGTGTCCTTGTATGCAAACACCAGTATTAAGTTTGCGATCATCGCGTAGAATACTAAATGCTGATGTACCGACAATTTGTAAACGTCGTGTCATCTTGGCCAAATAATCAACGCATTCGTATGAATCCTTTAATTCGTCATATTCTATGAAATTAACATCTCCTGTCATTGTTTTGTGAGCTTTTGCCATTTCCTTGAACCCTTGTTCGCTTGTGTTAATCAGTCTTAATAAATCATGAACATAGTAAGTTGATAAATCACTACTGCTCACACATTTCTTTACGGATCTATCGAAATGAACGCGACAGACCAATAAACCGTGTGTATGTTTGTTACACGCATCTGAATAACAAGTCAAGTCGCAAGTCATAAACTTGGGTTGGTATGCAAAAGCACCAAACGTACTCATGTTTATTTATCGAACCATCGCCACATTAACATAAAGTCAGCTAAATAGAAAATTAAAGAAAAAAGTCTTTGAGCGTATTTAGTTTCTTCACATGAAAGAATGGTCTATTAGAAACTTCAGTTGGCAATAGACTCTCTACCATGTGTTTATCAGCATCTACATAAACGATAGTAAAGTTCAAACCCGGAAACGTTGGTTTGAAATAGCAACTTTCGTGAACAAGATGGATTGTAACATCTTTGTCATTCTGCGGCAAATATTGGAGATTTTTGACCAGCGATGCTTGTGACAAAAGTAAAACGTAATATGTGGGGACGTCGTCGTAAACGTTTTTCATAGCTGTAACCAAATCGTTTTTGACAAAATGGTTAGGTGAGCTTGTCGAAGTGAGAATCCTAAATATTTGCACTGGATCCACATCAATAAAATCATTCAGGTACAAGATACAAGCTTTGCTTTGTAGCATATTTTTCGAGGCCAATGAGAGTTTTGTTTCATGTGTGATTAAGATGTCATAGTTCCCCAGAGATTGAGGTATCAGTTTCACTTCGCAATCTTCAACCGAACAAGTAAGCGGGTCTGGTGGTTGGTCTCCAATAAGCTTTGTTAATATCGCTTCGGGGTTATCCGCATTGATAAGTATCATTATAGAGTTTGACACATTGCTCTCGTTTGATTTCTTTAGCAAGTAGAACGAGAATATGTTTTTGCTTTTGCAGAATATGATTATCAACTGGTTAAATCTACAGATCAGCAGTTCATCGTTGCAGTAAATATTGCTTTCAATGTGGTAAACATCGGTGTAGAGTTGCGAAGGCATTTCTATGATTGACTATGTTAGAAAGTGTTCATTTCAACCCTTTATATCAAAAAAAGATATTTACGTATTAAACATGTTTTTTTATGAAAACAAAAACGATCTATAATGTCTAATAGCGATAGCGAAATAATTGTCATTGACGGCGTTGAATCGGACACTGGTGAAAGTGAAAACGATGAACATGATATAGATGAAAATTATGCCGTTAGATATCTTGGTTTACATGTAAATAACCCATCTGAATCTGACGAAGAAAGCTTATCTGTTTCACTGGAAGATCTAGATCCAGAATTAGCCCGTGGTGCTGTTATATCTCTTCGTATATCACAAATTCAAACAGAATTTGACAAATGGATGCACACTTTCAAAAGAAACAAGGACACAATTATCATTAAGTGTTTAGCCGATGTACATTTCCATCTAGATATGGCTATTCGGAAGCAAACCGATTTATTAAAACAGTTGCCCGATAATAGATTCACGGATATCAATGAAATCATTACAGCTCACACACGACACATTAAGGAAAAATGTGAAAAAATGTTAAACATGAAAGATGAATTATGTGAACTCCAGACGAACGTTGCTGTCCAAACAGCGAAAATCGAATCAAGACAACAACTCATGGAATGTACCATATGCTATAGCCAAGAAAAAAATACGTTGTTATCACCTTGTTGTCATATGTTTTGCAAAACCTGTGTCGACCAATTACTTCGCGGAAATAAAAAATGTGCTATGTGCCGATTACCCATTTTGACAATCAGTCATGTTCGCCTAACCGATTAGCACTGACGAGGCAGTATAAAAGGGCGGTTGTTTCGAACATGTTCATCATTTGTCAATCATGCATCTACCAGTGTGGATCGTACACACGAGCAAATCTGAAAGCTATGCTTTCGATATATGGGAAGATTTTGTGGCGAAATATCCATGGTACAAAGGCAACACGTGCCGATTTGTCAACCTGACACTAGCATTACCACCAACACAGTTGACAAAGTTGATGCTGCTAGTTTTTGAAGACGGTGAATGCTTTAGTGAAATAACTGAAAAGAGACTTGATGACTTGCTGAAACTCTGGAACGTCTCAGATATGACCGTCAAAGTGGTTGAACCAAGAGAACATTGGCGAATTCCAGAATGTACATCGAAAATGTTTCTAGCAGCGATGTTTCCACTACGCACTTGGTGGTGTGGATGGGAAAAGAGTTTGGAAGAAATGATACAACAAAGACTGTAACATGTTTGAATTGTTGTTTATTTTGTACAAATACTGAACTGTTAATCAATCTGAAATTGTCTTTGCTGCTGAGATGTTATATATCTGTTCAACATATCAGTATCGATTAAAGCATACACATTTTTATTGGAGTTTGCTTTTGGTATTACATAGTGAACAAACGGTTTTGCAACTCTATACAACAGTTTTTCTTGTTCTTGAAATATATTTGCTGGATCGAGTCTGATATGACCATCAGCTAATCTAGACTTCACATACACTTCTTTGAAATCCTTGCTCATTGAATATTGAAAAGGTGTTGATGGTAGATGCTGGATGTTGTAACTCAGATCAAACCCAAATACGCTTTCGCTCTGAGATTTTCTTAACAAAACCGTTTGCTTTGTGTCTCCAGTGAGACATACATTACACATCTCGTAGTCGTCATTATCGCTTACGGTGATTATGTTTTGAATAGCGAGCCATTTACGTTTTTGAAGATCAAATACTTGTTTCGTTGCTTTGTCCACCAGAATGATGCTATTGGAATCGGTAATTACCATCTGAACTGCCGTTAATGGGTTCGTTGATTTCGGCAACGCATAAAATTCTACATGTTGGGCGGATTTAAATACGTTGCTTAGACAGGCAATCTGTGGCCTTTCGCCGTCAATAAACAGATACACAGATTCTTTAACAAACAAAATGTGATCAGGGCTACTAATTCGGTCTAACAAAGCAGCGAATCGCCGATTCAAGCTGATATCCACCCATCTCTGTTCATGTGGTTTGGGTCCAGAGTAATACTGAATTGTCTTTGTGTCATTGTTTAAACACAAAACTGTAAACGGAAACTTATCTTTGAACGCAAAGGTGTTGTCGTCCAGCTGAACAGAGATATACTTGGTACTTAGGACGAGATTTTGTTTTTGCTCAATTTGAGCCTTAAGTATGTTGGAAACAGTCATTGTATTAGCAGTTATATCGCACAATTTATCTAAACTGGTGTCGCAGCATATATCACTGAAATATTCTGCTAGTTCTTCAAAGTGCTTTCTCGACTGTCCTTTCATTCCATCTAGGAAGGCTGCAAGCTCTTTTACGTTTTTACTGCTTTTAAACAGTCGTATTAAAAGCTCAACTAGCGAATAGCAGCCGTTTTCGCAGGCGAAATTAAACAGATGTACATTTAATCGTATCTCGTTCTCTCTAAAATTTGCAAAATGTTCAAGCATTTTCAAAGCGTCAGTGTTAATGAAAACTTGATGTAGTACTTTACGAACGGCTTCTGTGCATAGTTTGCTTGAAATAGAATTCAGCGTATCAATTAGAAATTTTGCTGTTGTCTCACCGTTGGTTATACTTATATGCTGCGAACTGAAGCCCATAGCTACATTGTGCTTAAACTCTTCGCTTTCAAATTTCAAAACCGGTCTTATATAACCCATATCCATATATAACACAAACGCACAGCTATTTGTTGCAGGGCTGGGAATTGAAAATTTGGTGGGTTGTTCTGTGATCGGTTTTGTGAATAAATAAACTGGAATCGAAAACATGTGGGCAAGAGCTTGCATTTCGATGAAACCATTAGGCAATCTTCCAAACGCATCGGCTCGCGTTTCTTCAATGTAGTGATCAATTGATTTAAATGTCGTGCTACTCTGACAATATTTGTTCATCACAGTTTTGTGTGTGTGCATAGATTTAATGAGAGCGTTGCGAACAAACTGGTGATAATCTTCCTTCTCAAACAACAAGTAACTTATGCTTCTATAGAAACTATTCCCATCGTTGACCGTTCGATGCGTAACAAAAACAGAACTATGATCATCCTTGTCAAGTGGTTTGAGGTCTTGTACTCGAACTAAACCTTTCATATTGTAGGTTTTCAACATTTTCTCTACGCAGTGGATGCGCGATTGCATATCCAATATTTTGATTTGTGGACGTGATATTTTGTTTGGAATTTCAAAGTCGTCCAAGGAATCATCCTCATCAGGCGTAACGTTTAATTTGCGTTTAAGTGTTTGCTTAAGCGACATGGTTGCGAAATTGGTAAGGTGAAATTGATCGACCAAGCTTTTTTTTCTTATATACATTTTTTTCACTCAAGTCTGTGTAAAAATCGAAATATGAATCGAAAAAGAAAAACAACGCAAGATGAGTATTTACCAACTTTAAAGAAACCTCGGGTGCATAGCCACGACGAGAAAGTAGAAATTGCAAAACGGATGTTTATGGCTTTGAATCCGAGCGAATTTTTGTACGTGCTAAACAGCATTGGATTTCCGCGAAGTCGATTTTTGCACATAATGAGAAGTCATATAATGCATTTACAATGGGTTATGTCAGAGGTGTTTGACGCGTGGTATCAGGTTGCAAGGACAGTTGGTCGATCATATGGCGTAAAACCAATAACGTTGTTAGAGTATTTGATGAAACATGGCAAAAAAGTGAAATTGTACGAGTTGGCCCTGTCAGAATCAAAACAAATGTTGTGATCGAAGACACACTGAGAATTGTGTATTTACTTGATTGCTTGTTGAAATGATTTAATACATCAAAAATGATGATATTCTTGCTGTGTGTGTGTTGTTCATTGCTTGCTATAGTATCTCCCAAAATGTGCTTTCAAGCAAATATCGATGCTCTCCCGATACACATTAGAAACGGAACGTTTAGCATAGAAGTTCTCATCAACGATGTGTCGAAATTAACTGAAATGTTTACGCAAACACCCGGTAGACAAAATGCAGAGTATGGTGTCAATGAAAATAGACTCATTTTGTACACATCAATTCCTGACCAAATGTATAAATCAATGGAAGAGTTAGTTCGAAGAATCAACATGGTAATCAACATCAAGATGTGGATGCCATTTTACTCTACTAAATCGAATCTATCAGTTTCGTACTCAGATTCAACAAAACACTTTTGTATTGAAAAGAGCGACAATGTTCAGATACAATTCAGTTCAAACATATGTATACACATTGGCTGCCAACACCAGTTAGACAGTAGTAGTCACCATGGCTCAACAACATTGAAAAATGCTGTAGAATTGTTACTGAAAAACGTCAATTCAAAAATCCAGAATGAAATGGCGCCATGTGTGTGTCAAAACTGTGACAAAGACAAAGTTGTTGGATTAGTAGTTTTGGGCGATTGCTACTATATTCATATCAATGACAGATTTTCGTATGCGTACACTGGAGTAAAACAGTTCACGGGAGGATTGGACGTTGACATTGCAGATGGCTTGACCGCTCAGTTAACATCTCAATTCTTTAGCCGTTTCAAATACCCAGTTATAAACTATAACTTTATTGGTAGCAAATTGTTTCAAACAAATGCAACATCAACAAAAACGTGTCTCAAATTGGATATTGCGTCAAGTTACATCTACGAAGACGAATTATTGAATAGATGCAAGGAAGAACCATCAATTGTACAAACTGATATATATGATCTCACGACAACTAGTCATACGATGGATATTTTGAGAGACTACGGCTTGGGTGTTGCACCAGAATCATGTGTTGATGTTCAAGACAGTGCTGTAATAGGAAACAACAAATGCTTTTATTTCATGAACGTCAACGAATTCTGTACCATTGCCAGTATTCAAAACGCAGAAGAATACGATGCGTTTGAACGTTTTGTTTTACACAAATCCATGAACGTTGCTACGAGTATCTGTGGCTTAATTAGCGAAGCAAAATCAATCACGTCTTATTCAACGTGTGTATTCGGTTTGCATGATAACCCATATCAAACATTTGTTGTCCATATCAATCCCATATTTTTTAGAAATGAGTTCATTAAAACGTTCTTTTCATCGAGTCGATTAGATGCTGGTTTTTATCTCGTTGATATCATACGACGAAGAATGCAATACTTTCCGTCGTATGATTCTGCCATCGATGCGGTTAACAATAGGTACGGCTTGTTTGAAAGAAAACATTTGTGTGAAAGAGATCTGGTGCATGACAAAAAGGCAGTATATTCAAAGGAACGCCTCATATCTCCCAAACCCATTACTACAACTACTACTACGATACCCATTGACATAGAAGACACACACATTCCGTCGAAAAATCAGAATTCAATTACGGTGATCATGATTGTGTTAATATGCATCTTTGTATTTGTTGCTCCTATAGTTGCATGTATTTGGGTTTACTGTAATAGAAAGTAGCCATTATTTAGTCGGATAAAAAACCACATAGTTTTGACAGTAGTCGTCAGTTGTGCAATGAATTCCGAAGATGTAGCACTAGAATTTATGCGCAAATATTTGAATGCGCCATCCCTTACGAATTTTAGATATCTGTTAAACGTTTACCCACATTTGAAATCTTGTGATTTTGAGGATGTTGCTTTCAACATGTATAATCAACACAATGTATTGTACAATGGGTTTCTGAATTTGATGTCGTCAACGCTAGTTGACAAGAAATTGTATAACCCGATCAATAAATCATTCATAACCGATGACTGCTTCTCAAATTGGAATTTGCTAATCATGCGATCCTTCTACTATTTCAAAATGTTTTTCCCAGCTATGATTTTCTTTTTTCAAAACCCAAATTTTGACTGCTATTTAGAGAGTGCAAGAAAATTGATTTTGAATCGTTATTCGATAAATATATTTTCCAAAAGCAGAGAAGAATACGATTTGTGCGAAGGTTGGAGACTAAAAGTGAAATTTCTTCGAAGTGAATATCTTAAATCCTGTTTCTACCCATTCAATGTTATCAACAATAAACTTCTCATCGATACGCGCGATACAACAGTTAAGGCCAAAACAATTGCTGTTAACTACGAAGATGTTGAACATATCGCAACGATCATCTACAAAAACTATGCCTTTATGATCAAGGGAAGACCGTTCATCATTTGCAAAGAAAAGACAATGAGCTTGAAATTTGCCAACCTATACAAACTTAAGTTTACAGCACCTTTGAACGCGAAAGCATTTTTGGGAACATACTCAATCGAAACCAACGTACCTTTGTACTTCCTTTTCAGGCGCGAGAAAGATCTCAAAACGTTAGTGCAAATTCACAACGCTTATGCTTGTTCTGGTCAATGTTCAACTATTGCAGAAATTCCGCTACCCGCTGAAAAGGAAAGCGTTGCTAACAAAACGGTGTATAACCTGGATGATTTCGTTCAACATTTGTCTGCAATATACACTAGCAAGAAGCACAATTGTAAACCGTCTTTCGAGCCTATTTGTAAACGCACATTAACACAGTATTTGGAAAAAACTGGATTCATCTCAGTGTACGATTTGAAAGACTATAAATCATTAGCATATGTCAAAAACAGGGTAATTCATCTTACTACAATGTTCAAACGGCCTATGCTGAGAAAACCGTTTTTCGAGAAAAAAGGAAAGCCACTTGTCAAAGTAGAAAAGATGGTAAAAAACATCACGATGACACGATACAAAACAGAAACGTCGAATCTAGACAACATATCGTTCAACATAAACTATCAGGGACCTCTTAGTAGTTTACAGTTAGCGCTTGCTCGTTTTCTAAACGAAAATGGCAATTGCAAGATTTCGAACAAAATATGGGTGAGTAACGTCTGTACTACACTGGATTCGATACATTCTGGAATTTTAAATACGCACGACTATAGGCGCGCGTGTCTGGGCAACGATGATCGAATGTCGTATCAGATGATAAACTTCCCAGCAATAGTAACGTTATTTAATCAAGCTAATTCGGCACAATCGATAATCAACAACAGAACATCACTGAATACCTGTAGAATGTATGGCGATGAATTGAAACAGAGTTTGATAAAATGTGTCGACTTCATCAAATCAAATAGTGAAAATGATCCAGAACTTGTAGAAATGTTTTACCAAATCGAGCGAAAAAGCTGTGAACTCCTTCCAAGGAACACGATAACACTTTTGCATCTGTTAAACCTGTTCAAAGAATCTAAAGGGTTTTCAACACAAGACATAGTTCGTCTCTTTACAAAAGATATCGTGTGTTCTAGGTTACTCATGACCTCGAATAGATCATTTTGTGTTTCGAATTTGTACAAAACATCATACAAATCAGATGCTGTTGAAAACATTAGCGTTAAATCTGTAAAGTACGATAGAGTACAACCACCGCTGATCATAAACAGAAAAAGATTGTATCGTCAAATCAAGAAGAAGTTCACAGACGTTGGATCATTAAGCAAAAAAATATTCCATCAGCGTGGACGGAATGCCAATTTGGTCGATATCATTCTCAACTCCAAAGATGAATTTTTTCTAAGTAAGAATTGTCTCGATTTGCTCAACAAACTACATACAAAGTACAAGCATTTTCCATCAACAAAATCGGAGCTTGAAATCATTCGCGAATTCCTGTCAGAAGAAATGGCATATTACCCCGTATTATTTTTCTAACGCCTTAAAAGACTCATACTTAAAACATCTACCATCAGTTAACAATGGCTTGTGAAGGTTGCAGCCGCGAAATCAGCGAGTTAAGCGATTCTCTTCAAGAAGATGTGTTGCGTGGGTGTGAAAAATACAATGATTGGTCAGATTACTTTCAAGATTGTATCCACAATATGTTAGAAACGGTTGTACAAAACTACTACACGCTCGTTAACAAGGGCGAAGACACATCTTTGCAGTGTAGTTTGATCAATGCGTATTCCCGGAATTACACCTATATCACAAAAAAACAGCCAACTATCGAAAAACTGTGTGCATGCTTTGGAATGTTAAACAACACTTTGTATCACGAAAAGGAGTATAGTTTCGAACTGAAGAAATTGTTCGGATGTGTAATGCATGGCGTGTTTCCCAATCACTATAGAAGATACGCTCATCTCGAGAACCGACTGGACAATTGCGCTGAAGAGCTGTTGCAGCGAGTGTTAGAAAAATTTGTATAAGAACATTACTGCGTTTGTTTTTATGTTTGATTAGTCATGTATATTGTTGACTACAATAACCGAATAATAAATGTACCATTGTACGAATGGGCTTGTTCTTGTAACTCAACCTTAGATACGTCTATGAATACTATACTGTGGAGTAAATTGCCGTTTTATTCCAACATTGTTGGTGATTTGATATATCGAGAAGAAAGCTTCCTTTGGCAGACTTTGTTCTTAAAGAAGGCAAGCGATTTTCTCAAACCAGTAAACTATTTCAATAACATTCAGCAAAAACGCCAACCATCTCCTCTTGTCCGCGAGTCAAGCAATGCTCATTCCGTAAAAGAAACAATGTCGATCATACTACAGCATAAACCAAACTATCTCGACTTTATGTTCGTGTATCATAGAATAGCTAAGGAGGAGGACATATATTACGAGATGTTCCAAAAGTCCTTCTTTTATGAAATGTTTTTCCATTTGCTCAAGAAGGAACCCATAATCAACAATGCAGTTATGTTAGCTGTTGGTGAGAAATATATGGGTCTAGACGTAAACGAATCGTTTCTAGAAGACGTGAAGGAGTTCTATTCTCATAAATACGCTTACCAAATTATACCTCGAAGACACGGAAAAACATTTATGACTGGGTCTGCCTTTGTAGCACTGTTGTTCACTTTTCTAACGTGTGGTATGCGATTGGGCTACTATTCGCACACAAAGGACTTGGCACAAACTGTCAAAAACTATGTTATCACAAAATGCAAGGAATGGAGCGAGAAATTAACGCATTCGCGATACAATATCATGACTCCAACAGACTCGGTCGTTGTCAAAATCATCAGCGATCAACACGGGACAATTTTTACGAATGCCAATAAAGATGATGACTTTAATTGCTTGGCCAAGTTCAAAAGTGCACGAAACGATAACGCTCTGAGAGGCGATGATCTTCACATTTTAATTGTGGATGAAGCGTTTTCAATCAACAAATGTCGATTTGGTACCATCTTAGCTCATGGTCAAAAAGCTGATAACAAGATCATATTTTTAACATCACCCGTGAATCATAAAGTGGACGAAATGTGTGAAATCACAAGCAATTTGAAAAGTAGAAAAGACATAAATCTGTATCATGTCTACTATTTCTGTAACAACGAGGAACACTTAAAGTACGCTTCAAAATACCCAGCATGTCCAAATCTGATTTTCTATAAACCAGACCATATAAACATAAACGAAACAAATAGGTTTCTGTCAAACTTGTTGGCGCATTCGACGTCAAGCTTTGAGGATGAACTGGGTATCGTGCCGGCATCGTATACCAAAAATAAGAATGGTGGTGGAAAACTCTGTCCATTTTCAGACAGGCTATTATCGTACATGAAATACAACGTTAACATAATCGACGATTCGACTTGTGTGAGCAACGTGTTTATTTACATGGATCCAAATTATTGCGATTCGCTCAGCAGCGGAATAGATATTGTCGCTAGTGGTTTAACACAAGATGAAACGTTGTGTGTATTGTATTTAGACCACAAGTTTATCGAATCTGAGGAATTGGGCAAAGCGAATGAAATCATGATTAAAATGATTTTGCACTGTGTATATCATTTAGAAAAAGTGTCAATTTCATCTTCTAAAAAACGATACATCACTGGAGAGCAAAAGCCTTCGAAGAGAAAATACTTCATTGCTGTGGAAAACAACGCTCAAAGAAACAATTGTGTGAATATATACGATAAGGTAAAAGAGTGTTTGAGATGTACCGATATTGAAGCTTATTTGTACTATTCCGCAGTTGAGAATCGCATCACTAAAGAGCTCCATAAACAAGCTGGCTATAGTTTACTAAACAAATTGTCCATATTTACACAGACTATAGAATATATGAACGAACATCTTATTTGGTTTTCGAGTTTATTGACCTCATATTATTTGAACAAACAAGGCATAAACGAAATCGAATATTTGTATCAGAATATGATGCAGTTCAAGTTCAGCCCAGTCGAAAGGAAATTCAGTGGAAAAGGCACACATTCCACTGACGACGTTCCAGACAGTTTGATAGGAAGCGGATATTTCTCGTTATCTCACCACTGGGCTGTCATGAAATCAAATTGGATTGCACTTGCTTGTTGGGTAAATGTAAAATAAATATATGCATGTAACATGTTGGATATTGTTTTGTTTCACACATACAAGTTATGGCAAACAATATTGATATGTTCGATGATTACAACGACGAAAACGCTGCACCTTGCGACGAATTTGATTTGTTGAGCAATGTTCAGTTGTTTGTGAAGGCAATTGAGAATCAAGATCGTATGATGATCCAACAATGTCTAACCCATTTCAGTCAAGGCACTATAGAAAACAAATTTCGATTTGTCAACTCTATAGGTATTGATCAGGATAACGGTGCTCACCAGCGACTTGTGCTAGAAATCTTGGATATTTTGACATGGGCACCAACAAGTCAAATATCGAAAATCAAACTCAATCCGCAGTTGAGTGAAACACATCGAGATTTGGAGGAATATCAAAATGAGATACTTAGCTTTCGGTCAGATATGGTGCCGATACATAGCAGTTACGATGCACCACACGTTGTTCTTTCGTTCAGTGCTAACGAGAAAACATACTTTGCAAAATATTTCAATGGTTCGAGGTGGTGTAAACTTCAAATGCATGAGCATGTGCTATCCAGTCTACCAGATCTGAACGAACATCAGTTTGCGATTGTTGGTAACGAACTTTGGTACATCAGTGATAACTTTTTGTACAATCTGGATTTGTTTACCGAACGACCGATAATATACTATATTTTGCCCCAACCGATTCCGAGAGATACACAGCTATGCAAAAGTGGTGACACCTTGATCATTCTGTCGAGAGAAAAGAAAATCGCAGAAGTAATTCCAAAAGCATCAGTTAATCAGCCTTTTGAAGTTACTAAATGGTACGAATTGCGACGAAACGAGTATGATATTCAGTTGTCAAATGAAGATTTCACCACGTTCAAAATACAACTGAGATATTTGCGAAACTGTGTAAATGTGTGCTTTTGTGACAAACGTGACAGTTTGTACCACATGGACAACAATACTGTTGGTGAATACTCTATTATTCAAAATGCGTGCTTGTATCGAAAGAGTTATGTTGACTCTTCGCATGTGAAATATGACATTCCGAAAGATAATCGCGACAATTGCTTGTACGTACTGATTGACAAAGCAACTCTGGAACAATTCCTGAACCAGTTCAATTCATCTTCTAGTAGATACAAACGCAAACACAACAACGATGTCGGTGAAGAGAGAAAGAAACGCTCTCGTCAAACCGATATTGTTGATCAAATGAATACACTTGTCGATCGTATGGAAATGAAATAAACCAACATATTCTCAAATAACTGTGTTTTTTGTATATATAACGTTTGAGTCTTGTTGTGTTTTACCAGCAGCTATGACTAACATAGATTTCACTCCGCTTTTGAACAAAAAAGAAAATGTCGAACAAAGCGAAGATGAACGAATATTGCTCAAACAGCTCAATGATCCATCTGTCAGAGTAAACCTTATTAAGCATCGAGATCAATACTGTTCGTTTTCAAGTGTAGCGAACTATGAACGGCAAATAAATCATATACTGACAAAATATGCTAATACCAAAAACGATTTTGATAGCATTAGGGATGTTCGTTTAGTATCACCAACCAAGAAAACCCTCGCTATTCACAAAATGCTTCACAATCGGTTTTTATTCAAGAATTGGGAGCTCCACTACAATGGTCTGGTTTCAATCTCGAGTATAACGAACGACTTCAGTATATAGACATAGCGTCATTTCTTCGATATCTTTGGTATGATCAATTGCTAAACTACTCCGGTACTGGACCAGCATTTTGCAAATTGAAGCTGGAAAAGTATGTTAAGGGTGTCATGACAAATATCAGTTGTACACACACGCGTATTGATGATGATCTAGTCGCTAGTATAACAAAATTTGTGCAGTCAAAATATATTAGTGACTTAAACGCGACCGTTTCTAGATACTTGAATGCGTTTTTACTACAGCATGCTCTAAACGAAAAGTTTAGGTTGTATTTAGAATGGTGCATGATTCTAGGCCTTATACCTTATAGGAAATGTGAGAAAGGTAAAGCGATCATCAAACTCGAAAAATTCAGCGATTTGCCAAAGATTGATTTACAACATTTATTTTCGATTGCGAACGATATACCGGCAATATCCGATGTAGCTATATTTGTGGTGAATAATACCATCGAGTGTTGGCATTTGCCAACAGAATCTCAAATTCAGTTTGTTGGTTGTAGTAATATAAGAGTTGAAAACAACGAAATATGTTTAGGAACGGCTGGCGAATCAATCTTTTATGCGGAACTGAAGGTACTGCATTTAGCCGAACGGCATTTCGAGTGTCAAACCTCAGAACGCTATATTCTTACTGAGATACCCAAAGACGAAACCGCAAATGCTGCAAGTAGCGAAAAAAACGACAGTCCATTGTTTTCCACATTAACAAAAGCACAGTCGGCTCTTTTTGACGAGAACAATCCACTGTCAAACTTTTCACGTCTACAAGAAAAGAACAAACATATACAGGATTACATTTCTCGAGTGTCGTATGAAATGAACGATATTCAAGAAAAGATGAATTCCTTTTTGGACGACATTTCCCCAGATGGAGCAAATACTCTCGTTGACGATATGGTTCGACAAGGAATGGAGAACTACATGAAAAACATCAAACCCAAAATGGATGATTGGGAAAGAACTATTCGCGATCACTTGAATAAATTTCGAATGCAAGCAGTGAAATATTTGTCAACATTACCTAAAGGTTTATACGGACTTCAAGAAAAGGTTTCCGAATTAAACTTTAACAACAATATAGATATCGATGATTTCATGGAAGACATGGCCACGTTAAATGGCTCAAAATCCGTTCCAAACATATCACATTTACGGGACCTGGAACGATCCGAAATCGATTTGAAGCAAATGCAAGATAAAGTCAGTCAGTATTTTGATTTGGCTATGCGATTCATGGGTTACGTGAAAGATGCTCAAAAAGTAATTTCGAAGTTGCGAGTCGACGACAGTGTTAAAGATTTACAAGTAAAAACGTTAACTGAACAGAAGAAGGAAATCGTTAAACTAGCTAAAAAATTTCGCGAAGTATCAAACAGACGAGTAAATGCATATGCAGATCAATTGAAGGACGTAAAGAAACAACTCGAACAATACGTACAGTTTCAAAGTCAAACGGCCGCTAAAACTAAACAACATTTTATAACCTTGCGAGACACTCTTCTCACTCAGTCTGGAGAATGGGTTAATAAATATCAATCAAAACAGGACAAACAACTGAAAATGCTAAAAGAAGGTTTTTCAAAGCAACGCGATTCGACATTCAACGAGTTGCAGACGCCTCTTGAACGAAATATTGAATACATAAAAGTCGACGGTACAGTTCGTGGAAGTAAGCTCGATTCAAAGGTCGACGATAACACTCTTACGATGTATCGAGAAAATCTTCGAAATGCATGGAAATCCGTTTTGAACGGTTTTGTGTGCATAGAGAAGTCTGTCACAAACAATGGCGTTCAGTTGTACAACATCAACGAAGAAATGATGTTGCAAAAATACGTTCTTCCATTTTTCACTGTCATATACGATCAAGATTTCTATATATCATGCAAAGGTTTGGAAGAATGTAGTCGGATATATGGTATTGATATTGCAATCGAACTGATTGTAAGACGCCTTCTCAAAACAAAATTCGAAGTTAAAACTACAACTGTTATTCAGCAAAGTGATTCTACGCCGTTATGCAACGATCACACTGGTGTACTTTTGGATGCTCGTTGATGTCTTTTTTGTATTTATAAATATTTGATCAATAAACGAATTTATCTCATGATATGAATCAGTTTTTGTCCATTATGAGTCGTTTAGATAACATTCCAACTACGAATGTCGATCTAAGCGCAGAAAACATTTACCAAGAGATACGAAACACATTTTTAGCTAGTAGACCAATCGATGTTCAATTGCCTACAACTAATGCCAAACATCATTTGAACGCAAATACAAAACCAAACCGAGTTCATCCTCATCCAGTTGAGTTGAAAACTAGTAGTGTAAACATTGCATTAGATGACAACAATGATTTCAAATCAGTGTTTCGAAAACAAGCCAATGAGTACGTTCACGACTGGATGACTTCTGTACAACAAACTAAAACACAACTAGCAGAAAAACACACTCAAATACTTGACCAACAACCATTGTCAAAACCTGACCATGGTTCTTTTTCACAAAACGACAGTTCATCAACACTCCAAGCATCCTCCTCTTCATCTACCATTTCAGACGACATCAATTTTGAAACAAAAGAGGCTAATGCGGTTACAGAAAACACCACTGATAACAAGTTTTCAAGCACAGATTTACCCGACACAAGTCAAACAAAACAATGTCAATCACTACAAGAAAACGATACACCGTATAAAAAATCAGCATGTTCGAACATACAAACTCAGGCGATCGAAGATACAACTTTAAGAGAAAACACTACAACACATACGGTTGTACAAAACGTGAATTCACATGTTATCGACGATACAAATATCTTACAGAAAACTAGAAGTGACGATCCACCTATTGCAAGAAAACCTAGGAAACGTAAAAATGACAGCTCTTTACAACTATCTGGTAGAATGTCCCATAAAGTGAAAATACCTTCGAAAACTGACGAAACACCAGTGAATTTATTACCCACGCCAATTGAAATCGATTCGTCAACAAAAGAGCCTCCTATTAAAAGAAAACATGCAACTCAACAAAAAACTCGTGCGAATTTAAATTTCAAAGTTCGAAAAAATGCAAAAAAGCAAACTATAGAGTCTCAAGGATCAAAAAACACAAACCCATTAATTGAACTGATTCCAAAACAGTTACACGTAAACACTCAGTTGTGTAATGATAAATATCTGAAGTACATAATACGTTCTTTGCTAAAACTGGTCAACGACAAATCTGACAAAAATAAAGGTTCTTGCACTCTAGAAGCTGATAAATCCATTGTCGAAACCATAGAGCGTGTGACTAAAACTGACGTCAATGATATTCAGTCTCAAACAAAAGAACTGAAAGAACAACAATCATCCTTATGTAACGCAATCGAACAATTACGAGAAGTGTCCAAAATATACTCCGATATCACTAAGCTGAAAGGACAACAGAAAGAGTGTAAACAGGATGAAAACATTCAATCTAAAATAGAAACCATGCAAATGGAACACGATCTAAAGTTGAACCAAATACAGTCTTCTATTGCTATCGCCGAAATAAATGCCAAAATTCAAGCACATGATGTCCAATCCAAATACGAGCTAGGTTTGGGGAAACTGAAATTAGAAGAATGGAAAGCTCAACTGCAAAGTGTTCTTAGTAGGGAAACTCAAGCACAGACCCAGTCTCACGACTTTCAGGTGATGAAAATGAGAGCTGAGATCGAGAGAGAGAAGCAACAGCAAAAAGATTGGTATGTTGCACAGGAAAGTGAACGTGAACGTATTTTCAAAAAGGAGTTGCAAGATATTCAACATAATCAAGTCATACAAAAGGACAATATTGAAAAACAGTTCAAACAATTTCAGGAACAACAACGACAAGACCACGAAGCGAGATTAAAAGAACGAGCAGAAATGTTTGCCATTGAAATGCAGAAACTGAAGTCTGAACAAGCCCTTTTCATTGAAGAACGACAGAAGATATTTGCGCGTGAAATCGAGAAGGACAGGCAAGATTACGAGGTACAAATGCTAAAAATCAAGGAGGATTTCAACAGAGACAGAGATGAACGTAAACGATTAGCAGAAGAACTTTCGCAAACGAGATCGCAGAATTTCGAAAGAGAAATGGAAAGAGACAAGATGATGTTTTCTGTCGACATGTGTAAAATAAAACAGGAGTTTGAGGAAAGGATGCGTTTGATACAAGAATCTTCCAACTTTGAGAAAGAAGGTAGGAAGCAACAATTTTCCTCGGAATTATTGGATAGAAAGCTGCAAACAACACACGCTCTTGCAAACCAAAAAGATAACATGGAAAAATATAAAGCTGATTTGATGGCGCAAATCAAAAACAGACAAATAGACAAACAAGACGAAAATGAAAAACTGAAGCTACAAATGAAAATGGCAGAATATGAACTCAAATTGCAAGACGCGACTATGAAGGCTTCTTCTAACAAATACCTGTTTAAGCTCATACCTAGTCCGGTTACGGCATTTGAATATCAGTTGGAAAAATCAGCAGAAACGGCACCTTACTCGGTCATTCGAACATTTGAACAATTATGGAATGTGCAATACGAACAATCGTTGGACATACTCAGACTCAATAAACTCAGAAGGGAACTGGCAACCTGTGCGAAAAAATCTGTTGAAAATCATTCATCTTTTGCAACATATTTATCTCAAGATGTTCCAAACTGGATGTTAAACACGAGATTAAACTACTGCGCTTATTTTAAACGACCGGGAATGTTCATGTTTAAAACTGCACCTAATTTTGTTCATTCTCGCAAACCATTGACTGAGATTCAGTTAAAACAAATTGATATGCGACGCGAAATAAGTGGCCACGTAGTGGAGTTTTCAGTTCCTAGA
The DNA here is from genome assembly GCA_027627225.1 of Congeria kusceri. Lineage (NCBI taxonomy): Eukaryota > Metazoa > Mollusca > Bivalvia > Myida > Dreissenidae > Congeria > Congeria kusceri. Next base: position 169,912 of record JAPFQT010000286.1, on the reverse strand, counting down.
TACACTGTTTATGAGAATCACCTTATTGACAATTTAGAGTTTATGACCACTCAACTTGTTTTCCCACAAAATACACAGTATAACGTTGATGTATCGTTAATTGATAGTGCTCTAGTAAATGGTATGGTTATCTCGCTTCCAGAACTGAATACTGGGGGTGTGAGTGTTGAACAGCAAATGTTCGCAAGTTCCATATGTAAAGATTCTCAATTGCCAAAGCGATCGAGACCTATCTACATAACTGACAATACAAGCGAAGCAAACAAGCGAGGTCAAAACTCTACAGGTGTTCAATTGTTTGTATAGATGTATTATCTTCCGTGATACAAAATAAACTCGAAAACTCAGTATGTGTCATTCTTTTGAAAGATGGAGTACTTGTACGTACACGACATCTTAACAACAACTGTTTTGAACAAATCCCTATTTCAGTATTGTTCTGTTAACAAAATTGACTTGAACGATATAGCAGAACATATACGAGTGCATATAACGCAGCACCCGAATGCCTCAACCGAAGTTGCAATACTTCAATGTTTCGAATGTGATTCTCTTGGTAATGTGAACCAGACTATGAAACAGTTAGTAACAGTCATTGGTGAGCAGTATACCCACTATGTTTTAGATCCGGACGGATCACATGTGAAGTACTTAGCTACAGCAGATGAGTTCAACGTGAACTTGAAACAGTACACCGAGCGGCGATTTGAAAAGGAATGTTTCTTTTCCGAGAAAGACAGTAGCAAAAGGGTTGTCGAACTAGTAGAGAATAAGAGAAAAGTGTACGGAAATTCGCACAAATTCATCAATGAATTCTGCTACAATCTATATGAAGAGTACATAGAGGAGTCTGAATTCAAAGGTCGTTTAATTGAAAAGCCATCTGGGTTCCCTTTCCCATTACTGATGAATGCTTCGATGATTGCTAAAGAGACAGTTGTATTTGGCTCTGCAAAATCCATACGAATAGTCAATGATTCAAACATCAACCATTATTCGTATGAACACAAAACCCTAGCTTTCGACATAGAAACGATAATGGTTGATAGTAGTGGTAGTAAAAAGGACTGCGAAATTATCCAGTTGAGCGCGACATACCAAGAAGGGAAATGCTTGCGCCGGGTAATCGGCATTACAATTGGCGAAGCAAACACAGACCCTGCGTTTTATAGTTTTACACATCATCATCAATACTTTGAAGATACATTTCCTGAAGTTGAGATAATTTGCGTGAAAAACGAAAAACAGTTGATAGAAGCGTTCATTGATATCTGTACTGACGTGAAACCCGATTACTTTGCTGGGTATAATGTTTTGGGTTTTGATTTCCAGATTCTGATGATGTCTGCTGAACGCCATAAAATTCCATTGTATGATGGGATAGCCCATATGTGTGGGTTTTACAAACCAATATCGTTCAAGAAATCAGACCGATCAGAAATTCGCCAGTTTGAAATAAACTACAATACGTTCCCTGGCATACTTATTAACGATTTGTACCTATGTCACAAAGGTGAAAAACTTGACGAGCTCGCCAAGCAATCCTTTGGTGTTGGTAAAGAAGATGTCTCTTACACCGATATACCGAAACTGTTCTATTCTAGCAACATTATGGACAGAAGTAAGCTCCTCAAGTACAACATAGTCGACTCTCTTCTGTGTGCCGCATTAATCAACACAACAGATAACTTTGCATCGTATACGTTTTTCGTTGTGTCATCAGATACTGCAAAAGTTCCACATTCGCAGTTTTTCAATATGCAGAAAACAACAATGATAACGCCTATGGTCTATTATCGATACAAAAAGAAAAACTTGCTACAAGATCTAAAAATCAAACCTTCGTCGGAAAACAACCGTTTGGTAGTTTCCGATATTCTGAAATACTTTTTGTACAATGACAAGGATGTGTGTATTCCAGTGGCGAACGAGCTGATTGATCAATTCAAATCCGGAGAAATCAAAACGAAGACGATCAGAAACCACCACGATTTCAATATTCACCATGAGTCGGCTCAAAGCATTGATTTTGATTTGGCTTTGAAGATTTTGGATGAACAAATACAAGCAGCCAAGAAGAAAAATGCAAAACACGGCACTTATTATTACACGCTTACGCATTTGCTTCTGTACGTACGGTTTCTTACAGAACCAACCACGAAGCGGTTTGACATGAAACGTTTATGCGAAGAGTACTTTAAATACGAACAAGTTGGTCGCTATTCCATAAATCTGAAGAAACGGAAAACAATAGACGTACTAGTAGAAGAAGAAAAATCCATGTATGTTGAATTCACTCGTTTTATTGAACATCTCGCAAGCATCAGGTTGTACAAAACTCACACTGTGAAAAACATTTTGTCAAATTACATGGACAATGAAATGTCAAACACCAAATACAAAAAACAAGTGGAGCATTTTGCATATTACCTAAACAAAGACAAAGACGGATATTTAGACAATGGTTTGATGACCGTGATTAAGGCGTATAAAGATGCATGTGTTGGACAGCGATTCACAGACGAGTATACATCGAATACATTCTGTGAAGAGGTGTATAGACGCATCGGTAATAACTTGCTGATGAAATTCGACAAACCATATACTTATGACGGTGCTTATGTTTACTTGCCAAACAAAGGAGTTGAATTTGAAAACCCAATATGCTGCTTAGATTTTTCAAGCATGTATCCATCAATCGCTTTGAGCTCAAACATGGGACCAGAAACGATTGTCACTCTCAACACTATCATACGAAACAAACTCATCACAGGGGAAGATTACACGGCGGTGAATATTTACTCACGCGACGACCACAGAAATATCAGTTTGAATCCGTTATCTAAAACCGAAGCAGACAAATGCTACGTATTTTTTCTTACTCGCAAGCACGTACAATCCATAACTTGCGATGTATGGGGAAATCTACTAAACGATCGCTTGAAATACAAACGTTTGATCGGCACATATTCTAACGTCAGGGATGATATGCTTGTTGAAGAGAAAAGCAACACACTCAAAATCGTAGCTAACTCTGTCTATGGTATTCTACCTTTGATTGGGTTATGGAAAATCAGCGCATGTGTCACATCGACGGGAAGACAGCACATTCAACGAGTCGGTTGGTATATTCAGGAGACTCGAAATGGTACAATTGTATATGGTGATACAGACTCGGTTATGTTTCATTTTGGTCTTAACACACAAGAACTTTGTGACTCGTTCGAATCATTCATATCGAAAGGATGGTTGCAAGAGTCAGATAGAACATCGATTGATATATACAAGGATGACCCCTACAAGCAGGCTTGTTTCATATCGGCCGCATTATCAAAGCGACTGGCAAACGAGCTAAACGAAATGCATATCAAACAACCACAACGGGCCATTTATCATCCTCCTAGTAAGCTAGAACACGAAAAGGTTATGTTACCATTCGTGATATTCGGCAGAAAACACTATTTCGGAAAAGTTGTAGATACGGATAAAAACGACGCCCATATCATCAGAGGACTCGAAGTGCGAAGAAGAAATCGTTTGAAGGCAACTGAGATTGTTGAGACTACAATGTTCAAAGACTTGTTACAAAGAAACCCAAACACATTTGGAACGTTTAGTGTTGCTAATGCAATTGTAGTTGCCTTGTTAGATGGAAGTATAGATCTGAGCCTCATTTCGTCAAGAAAAAAGGTGTCGGTTGCTCAAAACCGAATGAATGTAAAGGATGCGGGTGTCGAACTGTTCAAGAAAATGAGAGATCGTGGTGAAATTGTTGAGACAGGAGGTTTGGACAAACTGTCAATCGATGTTATAAAAGTTCGAAACTCAACGTCTGGCGTGAAGTATGACTCGCTATCAAATCTGCAGTCATTGCAGGCGAACAAACACAAATTAGACTTGGATAGCAAAGCTGTTGTAAAACAAATTTTGAACGAAGTTGTGAAAATCATGGCAGTTGTACACACGCCAGAAACGTTTACGTATTACGGAAATTTGATAAAACTACAAACAGAAGCCAACCCAGACAGACAACGATTCGAAGACTTCAGACGACCAGAGTGTGCAAAAAAATCCATATATAAGGACGTTCCTTCGAATTCAACAAATAACACTCTCCACAATTACTTCCAAATAACTTTGAGTGTAGAAAAAAGAAAGTGTACCAGTGAATCAAATAAATCTGAAAAACGTTTGAAGCAGATGACATTACCATTTTAGGTGACAGCATGCTGTTTTTGTGGTTATTGTATATGCTCCTGTTAAATGAAGTGAAATGTTCCAAATTCAATTTCTTTGTTGAGCATACACCAAATGATAAAACAATACAATACTGTACGTGTCTACAAAATTGCAACGACAATAACACATTGTTTGGTCTAGTGATTGACAATAAATGCTATCATATGTCAGAAGCGTTACCATCTTATCGCATGATATATTCTCGCCCACTTCATCCTTTGAATTTCAAATTTTCTGAAATAGTACATATGTTAACGTGGCAAATGTTCAAACTGACAGGCAAAACTCATATAGGGTTGAAAACAAGTAGGTTTTCCGACGCGATGTTCAGACTACCTTCTTTACCAATACAGAGATTGAAATGCCCAATATATGAAATCCAGACCAACATATTACTGGATGATGCTTATTGTCAACGGCGTTATGAAATATTCGAATCACAACCTACGCTCTACAACGAGGTGGCAGTAAAAGTAGACATGAACGAATTCTTAGATTCATATACCAATGATACAGGTTGCTTATCGTTTCAATATTCGGATGCAGTCGATGAGTATGTACAGATAAACAGTCAAGAAAAGTACCATCAAATGTGCAATCTTGTGTTCAAACAAGCAAAAACAAGTCGACATTGGTTTTATAAGTACAGTGCGTTTATTGTGAACTTTGATCCAACAAACATATCATTAACAAACGAATATTTTATGCATATACCGGATCACACATACTACAAATCGCCCAGTGGTTGCCACATTGTAGTCTCTAAAGTGGGCAAGATATTTCAACAACCGTCGTGTGAAGAAGCAGAACGGGTTTATAGGAAAAACATTCTTCAGAAACTGAGTCCTACCAGACTTATCGAGAATTGCTGATTACTTGTTCTTGTAGTAATGAATTGTTTGATTTAAGACTTCTGTGTTAACCAAAATGTATTTCGTGTCTGAAATGTTGTCATATGGGCATAGCTTTATTTGAATAAAACCTGGATGTATTTGCCGAATTGTTGTCTGTTTTGCGTTTTGATTAAACTTAACAATATACTCGTTGTATTGCGGTATGAAATAATTGCGGTATACATGCAGATCCGTCAAAGTATATTGCTTTTCTGTCTGCACTGAAGGCACAATTAGGATTTCAGATGACTGATCTGCGACCGTGCGCATTGTATATTGTACAGAATTCGAAAGCTTTACGTGTTCTATCTCGGAAAAGCATTCCCATTGTAGAGCTCTGGTTTTTGTTACTCTGATATAATTACTACGAACGGTGTCCAAAATGTAAACTGTACCCAAATTAGATTTGGCTAATTTCAAATCTTTTTGTTCTGACATCGGTATGAGCATACATATCGTTTGTTTGTCTTCTTGAAATAAGTCAATTATAGTAAGTTCGTTGTTGGTCAGAACAAACAATTCATTGTCAACAGTCAAAGATTTCGTTGGTACAAGATAACTATGAACGTCAAACACTTTAGGGTTGATCGGCAACGGAAGCCACTGACCAGTGTAACCACCCGTGTAATAGTAGCATAAATCATTGTCCATTGCCTTCGAACTAGTTGGTAAAGCGATGCAAGTAAATCTAACCTTCCCGCGAATAGATTCTTGTGGAGAATCAAACATAAACGGTTGTAACCGTGTTCTCATATCTATGACTTGAACTCTGTGTTCATTTGCCCGTTCGTTCAAAATTGAAGTTTTCAACAAATCGGTAAGATTGGCTTCGCGACAGACGCGCTTAAAATGATCTAATATACGAGGCGGCATGATTGTAGTATGAAATGTCTCATTTACCATTGCCGCAAGCAAGTTCCAATTTCTTTCACTAAACAGATCACCTTTTTCGATAACCATATCTCCTAAATCTTCTACTAATGAAGTTGGTTCCATTGGCTTTTTCAGCACAGTTTTCATAGCGTATTCGATGCCTTCCACCCTGGATTTTAATGTACAAGGTACAATAATAGTGTAAGAATCCCTGTTATCGCCCATATTTTGCTCATAATAGTACTCAGTATTGCTTTGTGTAGCAGATACTGGAACGCTTTTTCCTCTTGGCTGTTGAGCTGTTACTGTCATTTCTGGATCTCGTGGAAATTTGAAAGCGGGACTGCGATTGTTATAATAGTAGTCACTTTTGCTTTGTGTAGGAGTTACTTGAGAGCTTTTTTCGGGTTTCTGTTGAGCGTTCAATGTCTTTTCTGGATCTAGTGGAAATTTGAAAGCGGGACTGCGATTGTTTTGATCTACAATAGAATCGAGCAACATATCCTGTGGATCACTAACTATAGCATCAAATAAATCGTTAGTTTTTAAATCGCTCAACGAGTTACATAAAGCAGGATTTTCTAAGCCGCTAAAATCCAATTCGCATATATCTTTAAAGTAATCTGATAGCGTTCCCTTTGGGGCATCGGTTTCCATTGGTACATTCTGAGTTTCTACCACGACATTGATAGAGTTATGATGTAAGTACTTATTATATTTCACAACCGGATTGAAAACGTTGCTGAAGCAATCGATGCGATGAAGAACTAATCCTCCTTCACACGCCTCGTGGCTTGTGTACACTTCTGGGAAATCTTCAATATTTCCATTGAATACATAAATGGTACAATTTAATAGTAATGCGGCGGCGTGAACTTCAATAGGTTTAGCCGAAACACCCAATTCTTGTACATTCCAGTTCTTTAGATACGATTCGATATCCATACCTTCTTTTGACAGGCAATGTTTGTTTAAGTTATATGTGTTCATTGTATCATTCATGAACTCGAAAACTCTAGCACGTATTTTGTCATGAAATGTTTCTTGACTTGTAAGCAGAAACGAGAGACTTCTGTAAAATGTGTTCCCATCATTTACCATTTGCTTCGATTCAAATACAGTACTACTACTTTCAACACTTGGCAGCTTGTCGTCTAAACCGCCAAAGTATTGTTCGCCACGCCAGATTGCATTCACTAAATGTTTTCGTTCTTCTTCGCTAATAAAATCTGAAATGCTGGATAGTTTGTGTTGTTTACTTGGTACAGGTACATTTATTCGTTCTTCTTCGCTAATAAAATCTGAAATGCTGGATAGCTTTTGTTGTTTACTTGGTACAGCTACATTTTCTATTCTCTTGCGAGGTATAACTAACTTGACAGCGCACTCGGCCTTTTTGTATGAGTATTGCCTATTGAATCTAATAACGGGCTGAAAGAATTCTGGTTGTGAATTTTTGTGCAAATGCAAGGCATGACGAATTGCATTTGCACGTTTATCAACGCTCTGTGGTGTGATTTTGATAGGCCAGCAACGCTGCAGTATGCTGTCTGTCGTAAACACGTAAATCGATAGATTGAAAAAATGCGATATGGCTCGCAAGTCAATATCTGAAACCATATTGTTTGCATTATTGTAGTTAGCGCTGTATTTGCCGACTGATACCTTGCCGTACTCTTTACAAACACGATTGAATATATCAACGCGTATATACATATGATTTATAACCGCGTGCCTGATTGTTGCCCAGTATTTTTCGTTGCCAAATATGATCATCGAAACGCATCGATATATGTTTGAACCGTCGCTTTCTGTTATCGGTGTTGTTACATATTGATTGGAGTTACTTTTGATAAAATTTGAAGGAATAGACGAAATATCCTTGATGAGACTTTCTTTGACAGACGAAAGCTGAGGGTAGGAGTATTTCGCTATCAAATCGGAACAAGCGAGCCTTTCTTTAATGGTGATAACATCATCGAGTTCTAAAGTGTTTTGATAATCTTGCACGAGATTAACATTAATATGCTGCTGCGAATTAGGTAACACGATTGCCATACTAGTAAAAACAAATGCATTGTTTATCACAGAATCTTTATTCAAATAGTTTTTTTTGTCATACACGGCATTTCCAAATACAAAATCGTTTTGTTCGTTCTTTGCAGATCGAACTGAAACAATGACAATGAATAAAACACTCATGCTTGTCAACTGTTCGCTTCAAATTCACCCTCACATAAAAATCACACGGGTTTCTAGCAGGATTGGCATGATTGGATATGGCACAGAATTTTAAGCCGGAACACCAGCTGAAAACACCTTTGCCCTGATACACCAATGGCCTGTTCATGAAAATCTTCAAGGCGAGTTGATTCTTGCTCGTTTTGAGGCGACCACCAGAATATCTGTCAATGGCTTCGATCAGCTTTTCTTTTTGTTTCGCTGAAAATTTGAAAGACTTCAGAGTGTCCTGTTGAGATGATTCCGTTCGTTTTGCACGTTTGACCAAGAACATATTTTTGTAAACCTGGTTGTTATCAAATTGTTCGATAATGTCTTGAGTGGGCAATGACATTTCATAGATATATACTAGTTGAGCGTCGGAATCACGGTTGTTTCTGCTATGCACAAATGCCGTTATCATTTGAAGAGCATCCATAAAATTGTCTGTGTGCTGGTTGAAGAACACTGGTATAAGTGGTTTTGAGCCGTCTGGTTTCATATTCAACGGTAACCGAATCTCGTGAGCAGGAAGACCGTAAACCGCTTTGTCAAATATCTCCTCATCTTGAATCTGTCGCAAGTGATCAAACTTCCATCTGTACGCATTTAACACTTTCAGAAACGCATCAACAACTGTTCTGTTCATGAAGCAAACTGTTGTAAATTTCATGATTATCCGCAATCCTAGTTTGAACTTGGTTGAATCTATTTTGTCCAAATCATCTCTTACGGACTCGTACATGTAAAACGTTGTGTTTTCCAATGTCACGGGCAGCTTTAATACGTCGTTGCAAACGAATACGACTAATTTCGATATACTTTCAAAAAACGTCTGCTTGATATTCCATTGATTGTCATTCAAATAGTAAGCTTGAATGTACTGCTTATCATATATATCCAAGTCAGCGTTTATTGTGTAGATCGGAAGAAATGGATTGATGGTTTCGTGATAGTAATAGTCACTTGACGAGATGTGCTTCACAAGATCTATACCATATTGTACGTAACTGTCTATCGATGGATTTCGTAGGTGATGTTTAATTTTTCTAACAACTCCACTTGGTACAGGTTTATCTATATTGGAACAGTTCAATACCAAACTGTGATAGTCCTTACCCTTCCAAGTTGATAACAACGGTTTGAATGGCTTCAAGTTGAGAATTTCGGAAGCAGCAAACTTATTGTCACCGTTGTATGCACCTGCGAGCATTTCGCATAATATTAACGTTGAGTGCATTTCTATATATGGTGGTGGATTTGTACCGTAGTATTTGAGTATCGAATTTGCTAAAACGTACTTGAGTTCGCCTTTTTTCACTTTGAAGTCAAACATTGATTGTTGATGATTTCTCAACAGATATCGTGTTAACGATGACGCTGATACAACAGTTGACTTGAAACCTTTGGCTATATCGCTGTTTATATCTTCAAATTTTGATGTATCGTAGTACTCGATCAAGTTTGAAAACTGTTCCGCAATACTCGAGTGATTGTCTTTCAGAAAGGCGAGAGGCTGTACGTTTTGAAAACACTTTGTCAGCGCGTAACTAGAAACAACTCCTCCAGACTCATCGTGTGAATACTTCTTTGAAAGTTCATTCAAGTTTCCATATATCTTTAGCGAACAGGCGGTAAATAAATTTACAACATTCTTGAAGTGCACAACGCTATCGTTCATATCTTTTAGCGAATGTAGCTCATAACGTCTGATCATGTAACGCAAGAGGTGATAATTTTCCTTGGGGTTAGTAGTCTCGATGTTATCGAAGTATTTGTCAAATATATCACTTAAAACGTAAAGAGCAACATTTGTCCCGTATCGAAAACAGTAGTATGCAATTAGAAACATTTTGAACGGGTTGTAGTTCATATTTCTATACAGGTTATAGAAAAAACTATTTATGTCCGTGTACAACTTAATGTATGCGTGCGTAAATTTAGTTTTGCCCTTAATATTGACTAAAAGACGTTCACCTACTAAATCGCGAAGGCATTTGTTACCAAAATACCTTCTTGGCAGAACGCAGCTATTGTTGACTATTTCATTTACAAATATAGTCTTTTCAATTCGCAAAACTCTATAAGGTGTCGAGAAGTCATTCGTGTTGCCCTTAGACAGAGTGTGAAGGTACAATATCACAAACGATTCATCGTTCTCATAAGTCTGTTCAACGTTCTCCGTGTTGCATAAAAACAAAAGCAAACGGTCTGTGCTAGCACTTAACACAGACTTTGAAGCTTCGCCGTTAATCGGAAGAGTTATTGCCTTAAATGCAGTCATGTTCAAAGCTCTAAATAGATGTTGTCGCGTCTTGTTTCCACACAAATGGCAAAGCACTCCCTCCCTTCCAGTAATACAAATAAATATGTATACAGATGGAAGCGATGATTCCGATGACGATTTTTGCGATATGCCTGCAGAAAGCACCTCTTTGCTGACTTATAGTAATCAACACCAAGGGTCCGATGAGTTTGAAACGCAATACCTAAATGAAGAAATTGACGAAACTGGTTTGAAAATGTACTGTCTGGACAGAATACAAATGATACAAGAAGATCTTAAAGATCCAAATCTTAGTATGTCCGAACGCCTTGTGAATAAAACTAATCTCAACGCTTTGAATAACGTTCTTACAAATTTACGTCTAAGCGAGAAAATCAAACTTGGCTCCCTAAACAACTCGCAGTACACAGACGCCGTGATATTACAAAAACAAGTAGTCTGTAATTTATCTGGTCAAAAGGAGTATAGTAATTTGATTCGACCAGTAGTTTTAGCTCAGCCTCATATAATACCGTCTATTACAGACATTGATACGAACATAAATGAGTATAACCCAAGCTCTATACTGAAGCAACCAACATCAAAAAATAATATACATGTGATTGAACCTTGTTTGGCTGTATAATACCGCACACATTCCAGTTACCAGTACACAATTCATTTCACTCTCGTCATGTCTGCCGAACAAGATAGTAAACAAGTAGAGACTGTTTTAACTAACAGGTCGATCGCTATCAACGAAGGGGCCTTCTTACTTCGGCTCAACGATTCCGATATAAACGATGAAGACTTTTCAAAGCAATGTTTGTACGGCGATGCATTTCCATCAGCCTACTCGCGTTTTGTGACCATGATACCAACTGGGCTATTTCTTCCACAGCTTTTTGCAGGAAAGAATGTCTTTATGGAGCACAAGGACAAGTATGCAAGGGTTGCTCTGTTGGATCACTTTTTACCGTATGCGTTTCTGATAAGGGAAAACGGGCACAGTTTGATTAAGGCGATGTATGATAAGTTGTTTCAAAACTCCGAGAAACCATCATACAGTCAAACGTACAACGAAATGATATCATCTGTAAAATTTCATCTCTCAAACTACAAAAAGAATGTCATGTTTCCAGATGAGCTTGAAATGTTAAACGACAAAGAAGAGCAAAGCGTTGAAGACTTTAGAGCTACTTCTGAGCATTATACGGTGTTATTTGTTACGCATGCATCTGCAATCCGATTGCTCGACTTGAGTCCATCCGAGTTTAAGTTTGGAAATGACGGCTCGAATCTGCTGGTGACACTCAATAACAACAATGCTGCTCTTTTTGACGGTATAAGTACATGCAATGCGTTTAACATAAAATTGCCAGAACGAATATGCAAAGCCATTCAGAGAGAACTATTAACAATGACACAGTTTTTCGTTGGTTATGATCCTAGTGGGCAACTGAAAGACTATATAGCAAACATTAAATTCTTGTTTAAAGACCAGCTGAAATCGATTTCTTGCTCAAAAGATGACAGTGTTAAGAACTATTGTGTATCTGCACTGAAACTGTATTTGTCGAGAAGTCTTGAACTCGATGACATTTCCACTACATCACCAATATTGAGCGATCCAAGTTATGAAGAGACGATAAGGAAGAAAATATTGTTTCAGCTTTTGATGTTGCTGGATGTTGGGTCGGCTTTGAATAGTCGCAACATGGTTAGGAAGGAATTATCGAGTGGCAAACCAACGCTTGTTCACGCAAATCAATACACTAATCCGTTTAACGAACTCTGTGGGGCACTGTACGAAAATGTAAGCTGGATTACTCATACGCTATCAACGTGTATGTTTTACACCAGAGTAAAGAATCGCAAAAGTTGTGAAAGTTGCATGCAACATATTTGTGCTGTTAACATTCCGTCACTTTTGTTTAACTTTTCAACAAACGCTCAATCTCTGAAAAGGGAAAGATCTTCTGCACTGCTGTGCTTTCTCACATCGAATCCGTTTAACAAAACCGGACCGTTAGGTAATCTCAGAAACAACGACTCAAAAGAAACATCCGATGAAGCAAACATAGTGTCGTGGGAAAAACATCACAAAAATCTGTTGAATATACTTCTCGAAAGCACACACTGTGATTTAAGTTATTGTGTTGAAGACGATAAAACAACGGACGCCAACATAGACAATAGGGCTGAAAAAGTCATGGAAGCTATATGTTTGCAACTGGACAATTGGCTTAACACATGCGATCAATTTTACCAGGAGTTAGACGATGGTCCCGAAACTGTAACCCAAGCAAACAATATTGAATCTGATATTCGCAACGTCTATAAGATTACATCAAATCTTGACAAAGGATTCACCAACGTACTACTGTCTGAAGGACTGATGTACCTGTTGCGGTGCATATTATTGCACGAACAATCGGACTTTGAAAAACATCCAGTAAATGACATTTTCCTTAAAGTGCGCCCACTGTTTCTAGACAACAAGTCTGGCTTCAAAGTGATGCAATTTCAAAGTACAAAAGACATTTCAATTTCAAGAGTCGGTGTGAAAACGCATCTTGATGAAGACATTGAAATAGACATCCAGAGTAAGTTGACGAAAAACTACAAGTTCAACGAAACATTGTACAATGTATCTTTTAAGTGCAAAGCGTACTTGTTTGGAAGGTACAATGAATCAAAAGGAAACGGTAAACGTAAAGCTAACATGGTTCAAAATATGTCCAACCAAAAGCTGGCATCGTCATTAAGCAATAGCTTTTTGTATTTCAATAATTTTTGCTCCAAAAAGGCGTGCGATAGTCTCAGTATTCATGACGACGAGTTTTGCAGACACGTTTTGAATGAAGTTCGAGACGATATGTTGGCCAAATATGCCAATTTGTTCAAGTATACAACTCAGTATAAAGTCGAAGATTGGTCAAGCGTTGCATATCTTATCAGCGTTGTTAAAACACTAGAATACCTTAGAATTCAACCATCGTACGACAGAATCGGATTTCTTACATTCAACAAGTTGTCCGATGCTAAAGACGGTTTTAAATTTCAACAACAGTTGCTTGACAGTGACTTCAACGCGTTCGAAACTCTGTATGGTGTGAATTGTAACTTGACCAAATTCGTCGCCGATATTCAAGGGACGACGTTAAACTTCAAGAAATGCTCCATCAAGCCGCTGGATTCGCACAACGAACTACTCAATTCGTTTTCAGCCAGCAAAATGCACCCAGGCCCACCTGTATATTATATGTCATTGTCATCGAAAAAAAGCAGTTTCAAAACAAACAATTCCAGTGCGAACTTTTTGTTGACGTTTCTAAACGAAGATCAGTACAAGCTAGAGAAAGACGCCGCGTATACCGACTACATTAAGACGAATCGGAAAAAGTTGTACGATTGCGTTTTTGATGCAACGTTTTCCGATCAAGGGTTGGATATCGAAAACAAATACAAACCAGATATTCTCGAGGAGATGATAGGTGAGTTTGATGAAAGATATCCGATCAGTGTTTTTGCTAACGAGCAAGTCCATGCCTTTGTCAAACTTGTTTTAGAGACATATTTTGATCGAAACCAGCAAGCCGTAAATGTCGCTGCAAAAAGGATCAAGGAGATCAACATGCGGGTGAAAAACAGAACCATAAAACGAGTACACAGTGAAATGATGGCAACTCCGGACCATGCGGTAGACGAGGATGATGATGAAGACGAAACTCAGTTCCTGAACAAAAAGCAAAAGTTGCAATAATATGTTTGTTGTGACAAATGTACACTTTTTCACAAAATACTGACTTGCTGCTTGACGGTTTGATCATAAAAATGTATAAACGTTTCTTGTTTGCATATGTTTGAATAAAACTATGATTCCCCAAACTCAGTCTTACATGTATTCCTTTCATACATCATACGAGATGTTTGTGTCAGCAATGCTAACATTGTTAGTGTTGTTCACCTTCTACAACTGTGTTGTACTAAGTCTAATTTTTGTCAAATACAACAAACTGGTAAGAAAAAATGTATGGCCACGCGCAAGTCAAATCTGCACGAAAGAAATCAGTGTGTGATTCTGATGGTGTTTTTTACTATATACAACGGGCAATCGTATTGTACAAAAGCAAACATCAACAATGTATGCGTTAAGTGTACTTGTGTATATTTTGTTGGCGAATTCAGCATTTGCCAATGAATGTGAATGTGGTGAACACGGTAAACAGCTAAGCGGATACATCAACGCAGATATGAATAAATGCTTCTTTGTAGCGAATATAAACCATATGTATGAACCAGTGTTAAGAGTCCACAATTTAGACACTGAAAACATTGTCATCGACAAATTGCTAGGTGGAGCTGTATCAAGTCCAACTTTGTTAGTTATCAATGAGCCAAACTACTCGTTCCAACGGTTAAAGCAAACATGCGTTAGCATAAACTGTACACAATCTGTTTATGTTTCGACATGTAAGTGCTCAACAAATGAAAGCATTTTCGAAACCGTTTGGAGCAAAGTGACATTTTTCTTCAAAAACTACAACGAGATATTTTGGTGTATTATTGGTTTATTAGCGGTAGTCATTTGTATATTCATAGTGAAATGCGTTCTTTGCTAGAGGAAAACATTCAAGTTCTTACCATCAAAGTATTGTACCATATATGATTCATCATTTTGTATTATAGAAATACGATTCAATAAAACATCAAACAAATCACACTGTTCAGTATTGTCTTGTTCTTCAAGCCGTTGTTCATACAGACACTCGAGAGTGTTGTCAATCTTGAAAGGTCGGTGCGAATCCAAGAAAAACAGTCTGAAGTTGATGAGCTCTGAAATATCTGTGCAGTAGAGGTCGTATGTCAAGCATAACAAGCAGCTGTCCGTTTCTATCGTGTCGGTGAGATAGTCAGACAAGTGCGTCAAATATGATTTGATGTCAGTTTCATTTTCATGTTTCATAAGTCTAACAAGTTCATAAACAAAGGGTGGATGAGCAATCGAAAACGCAATTTCGCTATTGCAGTTAACAGTAAATTTTGAACCTGCCAATATTCTTCCTTGGCAGCACACGCGAGAGCATGGGGTGTTTATTAAGTGTACTTTTTCCAGCAGATGTTGATATTCTGGAAATATGTTGCACTGATCTTCCAGAAGTTGTAATAACAACGTCTGCCTTGGAACAATAGCTTGCAAAAATGTTTCCAAATCAAACACATTTAGGTCGTTACAGTTTTCACCGACATGAATGTTCAATTCAGGTTTTCGCTGCCTCACATATTGAACATCACAAAACGGCTTTTTGGTGGCAATATTAAACAAGTGTTGAAATGGTTCGATGAGGTCGTTTGTATTTTGACCATTCTCCGTATTGGTGATAACAAACAGATCTGAGTTTTGCATAGATCCAATTGTTTCTTGGACGCAGTTCATTTCATTGTTGAAAGTCATAAGTTCCTCAAGGAAGTCTTGTCCTATCGTTTCCATTTTGACAAATGGTTGAATGCCACGATCGCTGCAAATCATATATGTGTTAAACATAATGCATTGGTAACTCGCCATATGTAACGTGCAGTCAAGCCTATCGCTAGTGTCATTGCCATCCGAGGACAACGATGGCTATGACGGTCGATAAACTCGATTTAGTCGTTTATGGCACCGATTGTGAAGCGTTAGTAAAAGCACTACAACAATCATTTCGAGTCTTTAAACACAACTGCGATAAGCTGCCAAACATTTACAACAAATACTTGAAGGAGAAACAGTTTTACTCACTGTATGTTCGCTCACATATGGGTTCTGGAAAGACAACTCAACTTAGGAATATTATACGACACTTCAAACGATCATCGATACTATCGAAAAAGGAACTCAAAGCGCTGATTATATCACCACGACAAATGTTCACATCATGTATTGTCAATAAACTGAATGACTTTCAAGACTATAGATATGTGAAGAAGCCATATTCGTGCATCAAGCATCCTCGACTAGTCGTTCAGGTGCAATCGTTGAGACACTTTGAAGATATTGAAATCGACTCGTTCAGCGTCAAAGGTTATAGCGTCGTGATACTAGACGAAGCGCATAGCATTGTTGATGAGTTGTTCACAGATCTTATGACTCCTCAACAAAAACGACATTCCATAAATACCTTTGTAAAAGTGTTACGTGCTATACCGAGATGGATTTGCTTGGATGCTCATTTGTCGCTCGATTTGATCAACATATTTAAGGCCATTGATATTTCGAGCGGAATCGACAAACATATGATGTGCTTAATAAACACATATAAACGAGATGACTTCAAGCTCATCTTTTATCGAAAATGTTTGTATTCTGCATTGGTCATACGATTGCTCAAAGCCAAATTGAACAAATCAGCAACGTTTGCCAAATACAAGCCTTTGCTATGCACACAGAAGATAAAATGCTTATTTGACGAAGACCATTCCGATACAACAGAACACATTTTTCGAACAATATACATTAGAGACATGTTGCGGGGAAAGGACAGTAGCGATTTGTTAGTAGACTTACAAGATGAGTTGGTACGCGGTAAGAAAATCTGCGTTACTACATCGACGAAGAAACAAGCACAACTGCTGTATTCTGTGTTTACATCTTGTGCTTATGAAGTTATACTATTAACAAAAGACAGTAGCGAGGAGCAAAAGCGCAACTTTGCCAGCGAACCGGACAAATACATAAAGGGTTGTCAATTGTTCATCTACACAACAGCATTCCAAGTTGGAATCGATGTGTCTGCAACTGTTCCCTACTTTGACATCCACTACATATTCATGGAATGCTCAACTAACGTTCCTTCACCTGGTGCTTTCGTCCAGGCGTTGGGTAGAATACGAACGCTTAAAAGCAACACCTACAAAATTGTGGTAATGGATACTACCAAACGAAATATACTCGAAACGCTAGACAGTAACTCCCTTGTTCCTCTGGATCGAAATCTGATCATCCCTGATTGCAATGACAGCATCAAGGTATTGTTGACCAATTTCCATTTCAAAGAACGAGCTATCGGAAAAAATCCGGTTTTGTATTTGGAGATGTTCATCCGTCTCTTATCGTGTAAAGCTAAACCGTACGCATTGATAAATGGTGAGTTGTTTCCTGTAGACCAGGTTGTCAACTTTAACAACTTTCAGTATTCATACAACGACTACAACGTGTTTGTTGATACATTTATTAGACAATACGAGCATGAAATTCAACAAGAGTTAGACAAGTACATCAACAATATATGGACACGTTTGGAAACCAGCTCGATTTACGTGTCAACGCTAGTCAACAACTTCGATGCCTTCATTCTTCTACCAGATAACCTGAGCCGAAGCGAGTGTTTGCTAAAGGTGTGTCAATTCACATCGTTTCCTTTTGGATTTGTATACACATATATTTTTGGTACAGACAACGAATTGAAAGAAAACTACTGCGAGCAAAATATCAAAACGTACTTTCCAAAGTGCACGTTAAACGATCTGAATAGGCTCAAAGGTGTGTTTGGAACATTCGTGAAATGTTGCTCAACGAATTCGCCGTGTCGATGGAAACTCATAAAAGACCATTACCAGCTGTTCCTTCATTCGTTCAAGAACGATATTGTGTTCTGTTATAGCAAATTTGTAAACGTGGTTGTTAGTCGGGCTGCATCTATAGACGATTTGTTTCGGAAACTACTGTCCAAAGCGCTACGAGTGTTTGTATTCAATGACTATGTTGACTTAACAGAGTTGAGGTCGTATACGACGATTATAGATGTGGACAAACTGATCAGCTATAACACGACGTAGTTAGTTGCTAGACTTCAAGCCAGCATAACATATCTGTAATCACATGTGCAATATACAATAAAATCAAACAACTGAATAAACATTTCAGCGTTATTATTTCAGGCGACATAATTTGCATTTGTGTGACGTGAACCATTTTTGGTTGATATACATTTTTTCCTCGTTACTGTTGAGATATGCCTTTCTCATTTAGCCGGCGTTCAAATATGGTGCGATTGATATTGACAAATTTACTCTTATCGTGAGAGTCAATAAAATGATAGCAATAGTTAGCACTGGACGAAGACTGGTCGTTTCTATCACATACGTTAGATCTTCCAGTTTTCAGATATCCAGTGTTTTTCTCACAGCTTAGACATCTGTACGAATTAGGAAATCGTTCGTTACCCTGAAGAGTGATATGACTGTATAGCTTAACTAACATCTCTTCCGTGGATTGAAGAAAACTCATTTTTTCTTCATTTATGTGAAATCGTTTCCAATAATTGAACCATATGGAATCGAACACGTTGCATAAATCTGGTAAAGTAGTGACGGTATTCTCAGAACAAAAGTTATCATAAAGCGATTTGTCATCGTGACTCATTTCTATGACTCGAATTAGTCTTTCATACGATACTATACATGCTCGTAGACTAAACGAGACATTCATGTAAAAATAGTCATATTCAAAATCACCCAGGTTGATCGAAGTAAGAATTTCCAAATTACGTTTGAACTCTGGAAGCAAATTGTTTAAAACAGTAAACGACAATTGCTGAGAGGCCTCGGCAAGATATCGACATTTTTCTATCAATGACAATGCAACCAATAATTCACACTGCGTTTCAGATCGTAACTCAAACGAAGCCATAACTAACGTTAAACAAAAATCACAACATATTGTTTCATATACAAATTTATTGAACGATCGGTTTGACAACATTGACAAAACAGTTTGCAATCTTTCGAACGATATCGCATAATTTGTGATTGCATTTTCTGATGTGCATTTGAAGATCTTTATTGGGAATCGTTAGTTCTGTAGCTTCCTCCTTGCCCAAAATCATATAGGCTCGACCGAGAATCACAAAAGGTTCAAATTTGTTTTGTTGGCATATCACGTTGGCTTCTTGGTACCACTCTGAGAACACTTGCTGAAATATTTCTGCTTCGGCCATATCGCGTCGTAGTTTACCAAAGTATTTGTGTTTTGGATATCCTATTAACTCACAAAAATGTTCTGCGTTACTCGCGTCTAAGTTATTTATGAACACTTCTTGTAGGAAGTGAAACGAAGAGTAAATGGTCTTTGGATCGCTTTCTGCAGAATTTCTCTTTACACGAAATGGGAAGGCCGATACTATTGCAAACTGGTATCTACCATTGCCCAAATCATTGGCCGCAATGCAAATGGTTGTCTCTCCGTCGTACGCGTATTCATCAACTTTGCCTCTTGTCAGTTTATCAACTAATGGGCAAAACGTAAATGCTGGTGTTAGCGTACTTTGACTTGGTATGATGACGTGTATTTTGAGCTGCAAAAATGTAGCTGCTGCTTTTACTTCAAGAAAAGGTGGTAATGGACTAGGGTCAAAATGTCTAAGCTGTTCATCCACATAACTGGCAATGCAAATATTTTCCTCTTCTTCTAGCTTTTCATACAGGACTCGATTGCTCCACGAATGTTTCAAAAAATGAAGTATTTCGTGACAGAATTCATGCCTAAATTCAGTAGTTCCAGTTATCGCGAAAGATAAAGCGGCATACAAATCTCTGCATGGAAGTGTTGATAACCGCCCAGTTTTCATTTGATAAAAAGGTTCTGGAGCCTTGATATTTAACCTACTTTGTAAGAGGTTTTGTTGCTGTCGCTTGTTCAGAAAATGATACATCTTGATTAGCAAAACACAAACGACAAAAATGAGCTAAATACATTTTTCTCTCAAAATAACTATTAACAGCAAATTGTTAGCTAAAAGCCTTAAATAAACCTCATAATGGCAACGTTCGCGGACGATGTATTACCGCTTCCTATCACATATCTCCAGAGACATAAACTAGCGAAATTGGTTTGGGAAACGGCATTACCAGGCAAACCGTTCCCTGGATTAAAGACACATTTAGAGGTAGCATATGATGGACCGTTTCGAGTTAAAATACTAGATTCAAACAAGCTTTCCTTCTTCAAATCGCTGTCCTGGTATTTATTTGCAACAGAAGACAATTTCAATCTTGTACATAACGCAATTGTCAAACATGCAAGAGACAATACCTCTGCTTTGAAAAAGATATTCCTGAAAGAAAGGCCGTGTGGTGATGAATCGGAAAATGTGTTTGACTATCTGAGGAATTCAGCAAGAACAAATAGAAATGCGTCGTTAATAGATGTTTACACGGCAGCACATTTTCTTAAATTTGGCATCGCGTTATTTGATTCTAGTGAACACACAAAAATAACGATGATTGGACCAGAATGCGTTGATAAACATACAGCTAAATCTGACCATCCATTCGCTATTTTGCTATCCTGGTCTTCTAGTGGCGACAAAAACACGTTTCATTTTGCACCTATAAGATCTTATACTAGAAGCAAACACTCAACAGTAGACGAAGACGATGAACCCGAAAATGAGCAATCGGTTATGAAAAGCACACAAACTGAATTTGCGTTAAGTTTAACGAAAGAAGAACTAAACTCCAATGTTGTTCTAGCCGACTGTTGTAATAACAGCTATGTAACGATACCATATGTAATTGCCAAATCAAACTCGGACAATCTAGCCGAATTTGTTTGTGAAATACTGGAAACCAGTATGTCTGCAACCACTTTACAGATACTAAAGGCGTACATGATCGGACCCTCTAAATATCTGAGTAAAGATCTGAGTAAAGATCTGAATGCTGATCTGTACGAATTCGCTAGGCGATGGAAAATTCAGTCTCTTGTAAACAAAATCGATGATCTGGTATATCGCTCGTCGCTTAACAACGTTATAAATTTTGCGAATGACATTAGTTTGTCCGATTCAAGTCAATTCTGCAAGTATATAGAAACTCTTTTATACCGTTCAAAATTACACGATCTAAAGCGTATACACATTAATTCGAAGAGCGAATGCCACATTAAGCTGAACAGTTTTCTCGACAGAATGATTATTGCTAAAGAAAACTCAAAACCACTTGCGTCCTGGTACAAGTTACCACACGTTTTAGTTTGTGCCGACACAGAATCTCGATACTTCGGACAGTACTTTAATGGTGAAACCTGGTGCTCATTGTTTCTCTCTGAATCAATAAAGCGCGTGTTGCCATACTTGGTAGACAACAAGTACTGCGTGTTTGATGACACGTTGTATTTCATAAAAGATCAACACACTTTAGGTGAAGTGTATTTGATCAACAATCATAGCGGAATTGTTACTTATAACGACATTCCATCGGGGGTGTCCAATCCAAGAATAGCAACCACATCGGATAAAACAGCCATGCTATTACTTTCGAACGAAACTGATAGAAAAGTTGCAGAAGTTTTAAAGATGTCTGATAGTCCTGTAACGATATCCCCATGGCGAACTATCCCTCCAGAACAATACCAATTTACATTCGTAGAACAAGGGTGTATTTTGTACGAAATAGAGAACTATAAATTAGCACTGAAAACCGATGCGGCAAGACCAACGCAAGCACTCGTTACTGTTCACTGTTCAGCAAAGTCACCAGAAATCTACCACTATGAAATCACCGACTGTCAAATATTTGCAGAGCGTCGAGCTACAAACAACATGCATCGAGTACAGATACCTAAACAGAGGAACGAATCGTCAAAATTTTTCATTGTATCTTTGCCAGTTTTTGCTGAACATTTTTCAGCGTACTACGCTTAAACGAAAAAAACAAGTATATACGCACAAACCATTGTATGATATGTATGTATCACTGTAAAAATATGGATGATGGTATGCATTTCAATGAAAGTCTTGTTTACATAAACAATTTGTCTGTCACGTTTTTTGCACTCGTTTTCTTGCTTTACGGGTTGTTAAATACACAACAAATGCTTCGATTTTATAAACTGAAGTTTTACGTGGTATTCATAGTTCACTTTTACGGAATGATACTAAATGGACTACACGGTATAGTCGTTCACCACAAGGTCGTAAATCTATCATTGGCACTGGAGCTGAGTGTGTTTGCGATACTGTTCTGCATATTTGTTATAACGCTATTTTGGACATACTGGTTTTACCTGAAGCGAATCTACTCTATGGCGACGGGCTATCCGTTTAAAAGTTTCTCTCGAATTATGCAATGGATGCTGTTTTGGAAAGCCAAACACAGAGATTACTACGATTACGAAAGCATGCCAAATTATGACAACACGCTCGATGAATCAGCTTCGTTAGGCGAAGAAGTAGAAGATGAGGACGAAAGTGTTCAAACCACTTGGTTCATGTACATGAACTATCAAATTTTAGGCAACTATTTGTTTGCACAAATATTCAACATCTTTGCTCTAATGTGTACATACTTTATCAGATCAATGTCTTATATATCAAACATTGACGGAATTGCACACTTAACCTTCCTCAGCATGGGTATGGTTGTGTTTTGCATGATTTTGGGTTATTTCGATTTTAGATACAGACGATTCACCAAGTCGTTTATCATGCCACATTTAACTTTACTAACGATACTTTTGGCATGGATGATCGAAAACTACAAACGATTCAACAAAGTAAGACCAGAGCCTGTTTCGCTTATTCTATTTATTGGTACATTTATGCACACAGTGATCAAAGTTTCGTTTCTGAGTGAATACACAGGGAGAAAGAGTTTGAAACAAAACTAGGTAGCTGTCACAGTATCGATAAGTAGTGTATTGATATTTTTGAAAGCGTATTCTGTATTAGATATTAAAGTTTGCAAACTGACTATGTGTGTCTGTGTTTCTTGAACCCAGAGTTGAAAGGTTTTGAGTTGATTCAAGATATCGTCGCAAACTGATTCTATCGCAATATCCATACTTTAAACAACTTGCAAAATATGTTCTGTGCGACTTGCCTGTAGTTTGGATTGTTTCAATAGTTCAACGTTCTTAGTAAAAGTTGAAAACGTTTCAGATGTTAAAATGTCAATTGAGCCGAAATCTGAAACAGTTTTATCAATTTCGATCTGAGTCCGTTTTGCCAAATCTCCTATGGTACTTCGAAACTCATGTTTTGGCTCGTAAATACGAAAGAATTCTGACATAAGTGTACTGAATGAAAATGCGATAACCTGCAAATGAAGTTTAGCTTCATTGGCTTGGTTAGTGAATAACTTCGAAAACATCGAAAGAATGTTAATGTGATTTGCAACACTCTTAAATGTAATCATAACGTTTTCTAGTATGCATTCAAGTTCCTTCATATTGTATCTTGATGGAGGGTCAACAAAGTACATCTGTACGTTGCCAAAATATAGACGTTTGAGACTTTGAGCTACGTTAACAGAGACAGATTTGGACATGTTTAGAAAATATATGATTTCACTGAAAGACGTGTGTCGAAACGTTTCTTTACTCACAATATGTCCTTTGTGAAAAAATAAACAATGTTGTGAATACAACTCATTCATTTCATCGTTATCGCAAAATGTGTCTCTAAACGATAATAGGTCAAATAGACGCATTTTGCGACGCAAAGATATGTGTTCGATTTTAGCGAAATATTCGTCAAATGTTGGATCAGAAGACATCGAGTACAACAGGAGTGGTTTCAAAACTTCATCTTTGAAAGATTTAGACATTCTCGTGTAGCCTTCAATATCGTATTGGTAGTTGCCATCATTTGTTATCGAAATACATTCGCGAGGCTTGTTAGCTGCAATTTCTATCCATTTGTTTCGAAGTTTTGTTTGAAACGGATGATGTCCGGTAGCTGCAAAGAAAACTGTTATAGCCACAGACCAAAGTTCTGAACCAATAGGTACTTCGATTTCCACGTTTTCGCCTTGAAGAAGCAATCGAGGAAGGATGAATTCTTTTGTTCCACACAAAAACCCTTTATACGTTAGTGTTTCTGTGCAAAATTCAGTGGTTAGGCCAAAGTCAGTTAAAATAAATATGTCTCTTCGTTGATCGTATAGTATATTTGCTGGTTTGATATCCCTATGTATAATGTGAAGATCGTTAACAAGGTAGAACAGAGCATTGCTCAAATGTTTGATCAGTAGGTAAATTCTCTCTTCGGATAATCCAAACATGTTTTCAGTGTAATTGGTAACAAGCTCATGAAGAGAACACGCGTACATGTCAAACAAAATGACTTGTTGCTCATCATAAGAGTGTACATATTTGATAACGTTTTCGTGATTAAGCAATTTTACTCGAGCTAATTCATCATCGTATTCCTGCTGTTTCTTGAAGCTTTTACCAGCATACAATTGCCCGTTTGTATGATGATACCAAATCTGCACAATCCCTGAACCACCTTTTCCCAACATTGCGGGATGTGTAAACGACCAATACAATACATCAGTGGGCTGAACCTCACCATCGTTTGTTTTTATTGTTTTGGTTGATGTTTCGTTTGTTTGTTGTGTTTTTCTTTTGCGATTCATGATATCTGTACCATATGTGAAATAAACAACAACATATTGGAGTATCTTTGTATACTTTATTTTTCATTTCAAGCAAATACGCTCATAACAAGAACACAAAGCAGCATTTTTTATGTCAGTACATGGTTTTGCATATGCTATTATATTGTCACAAAATTGCGGAGGTACAATCATTTTCAGCAGCTGATCTTCACTGTTGACATCCATCGCAATTAGTTTATCCACAAAAATCTCAACGCTATACTTTGGATTAACCCAGTAGAATGTGTTTTCGATTTTGTTGTACTGAGACACGTAGCTGTATGATCGGACAAACACAGCTGATACATTACTTGCATCCATTGAACATATTCTGTTTGAATCTATGTTTGCGTTTGATCCAATCTTATAGAAAACTTGAATCGAAGGATTGAGTTTCTGAATGTGAGTCAGATGTTTCACAAAATAGATATCGCTGTCAGTGGAATATACGTATATAGATTTCATGTTAACATTTGGCGAACGACTTGATAAATGTTATTGTCAAACTTTCCCTGACTATATTTCGATTTAAGGCAGTCATGTTTTAATATATAAAATCGTTTCGTTGAGATTTCAATAACAATGTTATGTACACAACATGTCACAAATCTAGCGACCGAGTTAATGGCTGGCTTATAACGCAAATTATTGATTTGAAGTACAGAATTTGCTTTCTCACACTCTTCTGTCAGCTGTTTTACGTGTAAGAATTGGTACATTTGCAAGAAACAGTGATTTAGAACATCCAATGTTGTCTTGGGCGTATGTAACACTGCTTTCTTTTTCCGAGGTTTAATGACCAACAACGGATATTGTGCGATTCCCAAATATTTTTCATACGTTGAACCAGTTAGTTCAAAACATTTCAGGAGCGTTGTCATAATGTCCTCGGGTGTACTCGTTGCAAAATTATCAAGGTTCGATACAAATTTCGTCTTGTCAAAGGTCATGTGTAAGTCATCGATACTTTTGAGAAGAACATATTGGACATCTTCCGTAATATGTTTTCTTACTGACTGAAACAAATGCAAATTCATTCGTATGCCATTGAGCGATGGGTCATTGATGACTTCGATGTGCTTATCTTTTATTGGCACAAAATAGAAGTAGTATACAGCCATGCCTATACCGTTGTGGTGGTTATTACACTTGTGGCGTTAATAATGTTAATAGTCAACCCCTATCAAAATCACACAACGAAGTCAGTATTTGTCAGACAATGCCGAGCAATGATCTGAGAACGATGCTGCCAACGTTTGCAGTAGATCTAGATCGAATATTTGACCGATATGAACAAGTATATATTTTGGGAGACTTGCACGACAACGAAGGCATACTTAAAACGTTTATACTTGAAAACAACATCGGTTTCATAATCCAGAGAGACGATGAAACAGACGTCACTAATATAGGAAATTTCTACTTGAAGCCACGAGTGTTACTTGTTTTTCTCGGAGACGTTTTGTACAAAACAGAAGGATGCTTCAAAAGCGTTATGCGATTCATTCTGAACAACAAGAGCAATTGTTTACTGTTGTTGGGGAACAATGAAGTGAAATTCGTCTACGAACACATTCATCTGTTTTTGGAAGTAGCTGAGAAGTTTATCCCCAAATGGCGATTCTTCTCTATGCTGAGTGCAAAACAATCAAATCAAAATTTCAAACTGGTAAGCATGATTTACTCGCTGGTTGAATGGTATAGATTCGGATGCAATGATAAGCTACGAAGAGAATGGATTTGGTTCTATGAGTGTGTTCTGAAAGACTATCAGTCAGACAAAAACAACTGCGAAAATTTGATGATTCTAATGTATATTCTGACGGAGAGTATCATTGTTGGATATTCGAACAAGCTGAAACTCGTACTTGTACACGCTGGCCTCAACCCACTGAGAAAACTCAACAAACAAAGAACATCAGATATGTGCAACATCCGAAACGTAAAAAAGACATCGACACCCTGGTTTCGCTGTTACCGGAATTTCAACTTCACGGTGTTGTTTGGACACTGGAGCGCTTTGACAACGAGAGAAAGTACAATCAAACCATTTGTGTTTCAAAACGCCATTTGTTTGGATACTGGATGTTGTCATACAAACATCTTGAGCTATATTTCACTTTATCCACATACTTTGTCAGGCAATGCATGTTTCCAAAATTTACGTACTATTGCGACAAGCAATGGTTATTCATTTTGTGAAATTGCTATCAAATGATGGAATAAATCTAAAAATCGTTTACTATACAGTGGTTTGTTGTTTTGTTCAAGATAAACACACCATAAGTCTTGTCTTTCGTAGAAGTACAGAGTGTTTGCTTTCAAAATATATTCGCCAGTAATCGAAGACACGGTTCCAAGTTCTGCCCGTTTTATAGATAAGTTCGGATATCGTTTTTTGAGGATCAAAAACAGAACTGTCAAAGTTTGTATTTTTTGCAAACGTGGAATAATATCGTCGCTGAATATCTCGCCTATATCACTGACACAATGCTTTACAAAGTTAGCCACAGTTTGAGATTTGTTCACATTTTGAAACTTTACGGTATTGTAAAACAAACTCAGAATGGTATCAGTTCCGTTTAGGATGGATTCGTTTTTGTAGTAAAACTGTTCCATAAACTTATTGAACGCATACACCGTATTAAGATGTTTTGGTAAGCTATACACTCCTGGTAAAAACAAAAGGTTAAAACAGTGTTGCTTGTGCTTATTATTCAAGCAATCTTTGATGGTGAAACCGAACAAACAATCCGATGTGTTGTAGGAATCAAGGCAAATTTCCTGTCCTAACTGTACTATAGTCGTTGCGAAATTCTGTAACACGTTTTCAGTAACAAAACATTGATGCAAAAAGTTCTTGATGAATGGAGATATTAGTTTGGGAGCATAGAGCCATCCGTACTCTTGTATGGCTTCGCGAAACTTTTTCTCCTTTTCGTGCTCACGAACTGATTTTTGAGCACTCATGAAATTTTTCATTTTTCGCTTTACGTTAACGAACGAATCCTGTCCATCAGTATCTTCTTCAATGCGACACTGAATCTTGTCCTCATTATTGATTGTTTCAAGAAGGGTTGCTGTCGTGTTTTGTTGCACGAAATATGGGTTAACGAACTGTTTGTCAAAGACGTAATCGTTGTTTTGCTTGATTAGGTTCATGGCAAATGTTGACATACTTTCATCATTGTTGCCGATTGAAGAGTAAAATTTGTCGTCCAACGAGTTGAAGGATTGGCAGGTCTTAGTATTCAAAGCATTGAGTTCACTGTTATACGAAATGAGATACTGATCTAAGAAGGTGGTGTTAAGTTGTTGCAATTGCTCCATTGATTAAGGAAAAAAAGTATAAACGCATAGATACGTTTGTTTATGTGTATATATACAAATAAAAACATCCAACCATGTCGCACGAAAAGGATATCGAAGCAGCAAGAAACTTTTTAGGCACTGGTCCAGAGTCACTTTCATCAGTTAGTGAGCCACCGCACAAAAAATCGAATAAAAAACGAACAGCTGAAGAAAAGCACGAACAACGAGAACTTACAATGTCTGTTGATAAAGACTACTGTCAAACGCTTGTACAACTTGTCAAAAAGCCAAACTCCAATCTAAAGGAAAAGTTTGAAGAACTATTTCGATTTCGATTTGGAATCGAGCCAGTTGTTGAGAAAGATATTCAACTTCAATCGGTTCTCAATCGCGAAAACATATCCAACAAGGATTGGATGCTCATCACACAAAAACATTTCAACGAATTCTAGTCAAAAGCAGCACAGGAACGGATTGTTTCGATAAAGAAATTACACTTGAAACTCAAAATGTCAATTGCTACGAGACGCTTTGTCCAGGGCCATTGATTGCTGACTGAAATGGGTTAACGAATTTTGAATCAACGTTTTTGTATTAACATGCAATGTACAAAGAATAAACACGTATATGCAAGTATGATTGTCTTGTTAGCTTTTTTATCGTTCGTGTACTACACTAGCGCTATTAAATCACATCAGTTTCATTTTTCCGGTGGCAATGTTGTTTACGGCAATGTACCACATTTAGTTCATATTGTAGGTTATTGGCACATCAATAGATTAGACCCGAACTTTCAGCCATTGCTTGAAGCTGGATACGATCCAGATACTGATTTGAAAGGGAATTTGTATGTCTGTAAAACGAATATTGAACGCAAATATAGGTTAATTAACGAAGGTGCAGAAAGTGACAAACAGAAGAAAATAAACCAAATGGTTATGCAATCCAAGACGAGTGAACGATTCGGGGTCATAAGTCCGTATATCAATGTTAGTGGTTGTGATGTCTTGATGACAGCGGATACAGGGTTCGTTAGAACTAGACCACCATTTCAAACACTCATTACTCCGTGGGGAATTATACCGAACGACTATTTGTATAAGTCGAATTATACTCGTGAGGGTGGTGAGGTCATTGTGTGGGAAGCGTTTAAAAAAGAAGATATTTGCAATTATGTCCCTATGACATCTCTACAGGCTACACGAATAACATACAATTCCAAAGATTATCTAGAGCAAGATCCACATCCCGGAGCAACTGAAATGTATCAGTGGGTTTCGGATGCAGAAAAGAGTGTGTACGTAAGCGATAATACACAAATCACCACCATCGAACTTTACAACTGTATAGAAAAAGAAGAAAACCAAACATTGTACACTATAAACAACGGTATAATACTGTCTTGGGAAAATGGAGTTAAAATGGATAGCGATGACGAGGATTCGTTATTTGGAACGAGCGACAAAAGTTGTTACAATAGTTGAGCTGGAGTTACAATATCACCGAGATTATGTTTTACAATGCCAATTGTTGTTTTCAAAAACAGTCACTCTGTAGACGATTGGAAAATTGGCCAACTACAACCCGATCAAACAATATCTACTATAAGTTATCCTTACATCGAAGAATGCAAATTTGGTCGGTACTTTTTTCACTTGGTAGATGCTCATATTCACGTATTTCAAAACTACAAGAGAATCAGCATTACACCGATTGAAGTTTTGTATAATTACGCTTCAAGAATAAGAGAGTCACACGATCATTTGAACAAACTGAAAAACAACGAAACTACAAACCGCAACCAGATAGACCCGTTACTTGAAAGTACAGAATTCATTGACATTTTTACGAAACAAGATGTTCAAAAAATAAAGCCGATGGTTCTCGGTTTTCAAAATACTGAACTGTATTCATATCATCAAAAACGGCGCGTCATATCGAGTTTAGAAGATCTTTTTGTATATGCAAGTGAAGAGCGGTTTAACGATCGCGTTCTAACAGCTTTAACAACAGGATTTTTATCAGACTCATACGGTAGTGGAAATTGGTTTAAGGATGTCGTGAATGAAATTGGTAACGGCTTGAAAATAATAACCGATGTTGGAGCTGGTGTCATAGGACATGCCATAGACAATGCTGGCGGATTATTTGGAAAATCGCTAGGGACATTAGACCAAGCCCTAGGTTCTGCGGCAGATTTTGTAAGCGGTGGATTAATGCAGATTTTGCTGCCTATAGCAGCCATAGCTGTTTTGGCATTTTTCGGGTACCTATTCATGAAGAAGAAACTTATGTCTGACGACGATGAGACGCATTACCAAAGTTATCAAAACATGCCACCACCTAGCTATCGACAATGCGGTAATATGAGACGTCGGTATAACTCTTGCAGTGAATTTCAGACCGAGTTTTGACAACGTTTGTCTCGATAAAAATGTATATATGTATGTGACTATTCGCAAATGCCAAACTCAACAATGGCTAGTGAATCGCAAGACGATACCAGCTCAGTTCTATCAAAGCTATTCCCAATGGTCGAGCATGAATTGGAAACAACATCTCAAACCAAAGTTGGTATATTCACGGCTGGCGATGCAATTGCGAACAATGCCTTGATTATGTATCGACATCTTGTTAACGCACTCCAAGCGTTAGATGAATATTTGAATAACTGTGATGCTGACAATAAAACTCACGGAATCTGTTCCGATATAATCAACGATATATATGATTTCCAAGAACAAACATCGCATTTGTACAACAGCTCGACAGAAATGATAAACACAATCAACACCAAATAAGTCACGAAATATGTATTTAGCTATATGTATGCTTTAATACGTGTTCAATAAATCGTGTGAACAATGAAACCAATATTTGCTATTTTGTTTGTTTTTCCCTGTTGTTTAGCATCTTGTGTGAAACAAAAGAGTTGCTGTCCGCACGAGTTCGATTATTCCCTTTGTTCTTCGCAAACACATCCAAAGTGTTACTGTGATCGAGCATGTATTGTTCGCGGTGATTGTTGTAGCGATTATAAAGAGTATTGCTTGCGATCCGAACCCGAACCTTGTTTATTCGATGAGTGGACCCCTTGGAGTTCGTGTTCAACTAGTAAATCTTGTGACATTGGTTTTAAAACGCGGACACGAGACGTAAAACAATTTGGCAACTTTAATTCAAAGAACCAGTGCAATTTATCAGCATTAACCGAATCAAAGATATGCGGTGATGTAGGCTGCGTAGATATTCATATGCGTAGAATTCGAAATAGACAGCAATATGCAGCCGATAATTTCCATTATAGTACGGCTTTATACGAGTACAAAGGTGGTAAATGTACAAGATTTGAACCAAAATGGTCGTTTGCGTGCATAATGTGTGCTGATAGGTCTAGATGTGGAAACGATGTTTTCTCGGTAGGCGACACCTTGGATGTATACTACCAAGACGACGATTGTCGTGGGATGTGGGAAAAAAGAACAGAGTCTTTGTATAGAACACAATGTTTTAATCAAGTAGATGTAAACATTTATGCATTTTCGATTATCACAAATCCAAATCAGTAATGATGAATGAACTTATTTTTCGACATATTGGACACGAATATCGATTGTAACTTCTGTTAGTTATTGTACAAGAACGACACATAGACAAATGATAGCAACTTGGAAGCAAGCAATTTTGCCAGTTAGTGACACACAAACAACATCTTCGCTCAGAAGCCTTCTTTTCCAACTGTTGTTTTGCATTGTGTAATTCCTTGATCGTATCATCCTGCAATAGTGTAGATGTCTGCTTTTCAGCAATGCCAATAGTGATGTTTAGTGCACTCATCATTTTCGCGAAGTCGTAAGCAAAAATCTTGTTCTTGATGAGAATGCCTCGGATGTAATCTAAACTGCCATCGTTTGTTTCAGGATATGTTTTTGTTCGCTCAGACTCAATAAATAGCTCATACTCGTTTTGTTTTTCAACTGAGTCAATGTTTTCAAAGTCATGTTGTGATTGGAGCGTAAACTCATTTATTTCACTTTGCGTATGATGCAAACGCGGAATCGAATGATCGTCGTAGTATTGATGTTCAAATGTTTCATCGATGGATATTTCATTTTTGCAAATCTGTAATAAATGATCATGAGAAGCATTTGGTTTGTTTTGTTTCTCTTTAAACAATGTTTGTAGCAAACGTTTTAGCATATAACAGCAGTAAAAGTTAGATGTTCCATCGCAGACAATCACATACGCTGGGCGTCGCACAATCCGTTTGAAGGTTAGAAGCGAAATAACCTTTTGTGTTTTACCAAACTCCTGCGCCGATTGAGTGCAAGTTCTAGTATACACATGGCGGGTGTCTTTCAGCACCGTTTTCAATAATTTGTAAACCCAGTTTGGTATATCTATGATAAGAAATTCCCTAGAGTGACTGGACGAAGCTGTTAAACAGACTTTCGATCTGGATTTTTCGCCAGAGCGTACTTCAACCTCAATTGCGTTTGTGTAATTTTCAATTTTACACGGTTCTTGTGGCCAAGGTAACAAATGTGTTTCGTATTTTGACGTACATGGCTACACTTTGAATGTGATCGTGTTCATGATCAAACATCAAATGAACAGAAAATCCTATATCGCAAACATCATATATGGCAATTATTAATATTTCAATTAGGGACTAAAGTGATTGTCGTTGCGACGGACTCAGTATGAATAAGCAACAATCTAGAGAGTTTTTAAGTATGAAATTGCAGAATCGCGTAAATGAGGCCAAATGTAAAGCGTTGATAGATGACAAACTGCTTTCAAACTTGTTCGCTCACGATATACAGCAAATGCATTACGAGACGGTCCACAAGAAACTAGAAATGGCCTACGGTATGAAAAAGCTATCGGTGGCTCATAACAAATATCTATGCAATGCCCTCGAACAATATTCAAAGGCGATAAAATCCAATCAAGAGTTACTTAAAACCGTCAATTCTCAGATAAACACAGTTATGGATAAAGAGAAGGATCTATTGGAACTTCGCGAAGAGACAATTTTGGGTGTAAAAGAAACGATGGGCTTGGAATTCATTTCTATTTTACACGATGATACCGGTAATGATAGTGATGATAACAATGACAACATAGAAGCTATATTGCCACCAGTTCCTATCAGTATTCCAGAAATTGATGAAAAACCAAAAAAGTCATTAACGTTTGGAAACGTGATAATCAAAACATTGGATGAGGTTGAATCTGAACGACAGGAAAATGAAGAAAAACAACAGGAGTCAAGTCAAGAATTTATTGACGAAGACAAAATTATTCAGATAATTTGATGCCAATGATATCGCATGCAATTTGAAATCTGTTTGAAGTATTGTTCTGTTTTACCTTACTGTTTGTATATGATTGCTTGTTAATAAAAAATGCTGGTCCTGAATCTCTGTGTTGTTTTTCTATGTTGACTAGTTGGTTTTGGTTCAAAAACGAATTGCAATTCCCCAGACATTCTTTTTTCAAGAGTTTCGTTAGATTTGCATAATCTCTGATGTTGGTCGTCTTTGTTTTGATACCGAACAGTATCTTTTTTAAGAATTCAACGACATCCAAATCGTTTGTCACTCGTTCTCGCTGTCAACACACGTTGACGAAATAGTGGTTTTTGATTGTGTCGGGGTCCAAAGTACTTACAAGGTGCATCGCTGCTTCGTTATCGCTCAGTAGCTGATCTTCGTGTAGTGTAGTCATTATTGTTAACACGGCCGCGTCTAACACTGTAACTGAGTGATAAGGCATTGCATCGAAGTAAAGTCCCAACACAGCAATTGCATTACTGTTGTACGTTGAACATACAGAACACGTTGTTATCGGTGTTCTAAATATTCTCTTCACATTCTCGGTTTCTGACCAATAATTGTGGTAGATATTTGCAATATCTCTGTACGTTTCATTGAACTCGGAGGTAAAGAGTAATTTTGCCAGCATGATTAATTAAAAAGCTCAATTCTTGAACACATCTTCATATATTCAATTTTACGATTTTCCATTCGATCCACTGGCCTGAATCTTTTCTCTTCGTGTAACTCTATGTATCGAATGCCTTTTCGAAACCAGTATTGACTAACAATTTCTTGGATGTAAAACGGATTACCGTGAATGCAATTGACAAAATAGACCGGGTTGATTCTAACCATGCCGACCGAAACCATAAAAATGATAGTAGCGGTTATATCTGCGGTGGTGACTGTGCTAAATGTAACGTCTTCATTCAAAATCGACATGAAGATATCGTGTGAATCCCATGTTATTGCGTGCGATGACGCCCAATACAAGTTGTTGAATTTTTTGACAACTGGATAAACGATATTTTGGTTTACGGTAGCAGTTGGTGAATAGTTGACCAAAAGTCTATTGACGTTAGTTTCGTTGTATCCTGAAATACAATTCATCGCCAGAAACGAGTTGATGAAAAACACTAGTATACTTTTCACCACACGATCGATTATCTTAGTTCGTGGTTTGCCGTAACTGCTCAGTATGTGATCAAAAATCTCTCCACATTGAGTTTCAAAACTGTTTCGAAACAACACTGTTTGATGCAAAGACCATGTTTCTTCCATGCTGTCCAGCAAGCAAATGAGTGTTTGTACACTTTTTGCTATAACAAGTAAACGTTAACAGTTTTGATTATGAATCAACAAGATGAGTTTTTGCATTGACGTCCCTATCAACAAATTTCGGTCAAAGCATTTTGTGTTCGCAACTCCTAACGAACGTCTTGTATTACGCGATCTCAACCATGCCAGGCACACGTTTACACTTCGCTTTGCTAAATCTAACGTGAGTATTCGAACAGATACAGTTTTGACAGATAGCAGTTCGCTTATTCGATTATTTGCATTGGTTTTGATTCACGAAATCAGTGTTTATTTACGAACTCACTCAGATTCATGCACCGGACAAAGTTTTGTGCAACGCTTATCATTGCATCAATTACAGAAAGAAGTGGATCGTGTAATGTGCAATTCAAAAGCACTATTTCTCTATCAAACTATCGAATATCATTTCAAACAAAATAGCGGAGTTTTGCTCGATGTTACAGATGGTTATGAAATTCTTCCTCCACCAGACAAACTACTGTATGCCCCACCGCTATTGCTTGATCAGTATGGTGATATGATTTTGTTCTACAACAAATCGCACACTATTCCAGTCAATTTCAGGACTTACAATTTCAAAGATCATATAACCGTATTGAACCCTTTTCCTGTCTATCAACGTGGAATCAATTTCATCCTAAGAGACTACCAAAGTGGTCTATGTCACATTCGACCGATGTTTATTTATCAAAAAGCGAAAATGGCAAAATTGTCAACAGCAACAACAAACAAAATAGCACAATACATGTTTTTGTTGAAAATTGAGGATAGGCTATATGAAGTCATCGCGATTTACCCTAGCGATTATATCCGAAAACTGAGACCAAAAGTACTTCCAAAAACAAAGGACTTCACTCTTACTCGCAATGATATTGTAGTTTTGCTAAAATCTCTTAATTCCGAGACGCAACACGAAAACATGTTTTTGAACATAACGCCATATGAGAAGCAAAGTTTGCAATTACAAGACTGGCTGTTACAAGTTGTGGAAAAGTATGTTGTAAAATTGGTTATTGTGCATGGTGTACCATCTACACAACTAACCAAGGGTAACGTTGGGACGGTCACAGTTTGGCTACACGAAAGTGGTCTGCAGTTTTCAATTCAACTCAAATCATTTTGTTTCGTGTATTCACAGTGCAACAAAGTTAGTGATGTACCAAATACGTACTGGTTTTTTGACGACATTGTAAAAGACACAACTACTCAAATTGTACATCTAACTGCTTTATTGCGAATAGTGTTACAAGCTATGAATTGCAAATCAAAACAACCAACATTTTGTTGGGATTCAGTGGACATCTACAAATCATCACTGTTATACGAACTTGCTGAAACTCAACATCTGATAGATTACGCTGGAGCAAAAAGCATGCTGATGATTATCTGACGAGAAAAGGCAACGAATCGACAGAGGCATTTGGTTCGCCAGATGGAACAACAAAGTAGTTGTATTTCATAAATGTGAGATTTGACAAAAAGTTCTCAAAATAAAAATCTGAAATAAACGTTTGCTTTTGTTCCAGTTCATACACTGTTTGACAAATGAAGCGACACAAATGCTTCAAATGTTTGCTGACTCGGTCGTAGTCCATAGTTCCAACTGCCGCCTGAATATCCACTAACAAATTCAAAATTCCTTTCGAATCAGTGTTATTGTGGCTGTTGTAGTATAACATGAAAATGATGGTGAACGTTCCCGGGTACACTTGACAAACGTTTTTAGTTACAGTGTCATTTTCGAAAGCTGTTTTATATCGTCGCTTTACATCTTCTCGGATTGTTTCAGAAGCATTCGTTAACAGAAACCTGAGTAGAATGCACTCAGATACTAGAAATGGGAATAGATCTCCTCTCATAACAAACAACGCGTTGTCTATTAGCTGTTTCATTTCACCGTCATTGTCATTGTAGTCGAAATAGTTTATTCTGGTGAAGACGCTTAACACGTTGTTATGTAGTATTGCTGGATCTGGTGATGGCAATGCATCGCCCTTTGTCAGCTCCTCTGTTATTTGTTCAAAAGCATAGTTCTGTTTCTTGTAGATTCTTAACACGAAATTCAATGAGTTGAACTCGCCCCAGTCAATCGCGTTAATGCAATAAACTAGTTTGTTCAAAGCACGAGCCACCTTGAATGGATATGTTTGTTCCGCGAGCACCTCATAATCTTGAATGAGACTCTTGAATGTTTTAGCATATAGACACTGCAATAGATTCTTATTTTTAGTCAACGTATTCCATCCAAAAAATATCTGATCGTTTAGATTTGGCTTTAGCGGCATATCGTTGACCCATGGGACCGTTTTGTTAAGCACCACATTCTTTTTGTAAGAGAAGAAACGCTTTGTCGTTAATTTCATGACAGTAGATACATTGTTGACAAGTTGTCGTCTCGCTAAATATTGTGTCATGTATTCACGCTTTTTCTGTAAAAGACTTACGACACAATCTGTTGGCGATGACGGTTTGCTTTCCTGACTTAGTGTTCGAATAAAATCATCAGCGCATTGAGAACCTATATCATCGGTTGTCCGAACAACACATTTCTTGAGGTATTTAGCTCTGAGAAGCCGCTTGAGACGCTTTATTCTCGCTTTCCTTTTCTCCGCAAGAAATTGATAACGTTCACGAAAAGACAAAGACATGATTGTCAACAATATTGAATGCTGAACGCTCAAATAGGTAAAAAATAATACATAACGTAGGTTTTAACGTGTTAGGGGTATGTCAGACTTATGACTCATTTATCATGTTGTATTACAGTGTGCGAGACATAGGTATGATCAATGAAATTGTCAGCTTCTTAGAATGCGGTTCGAACCACAATATAACAGGCCTTTTCAAACACTTTCCCGAGTTGGCTTCAGAAAATGACATTCGAACATCTTCAAGTCCAGCTCTTTTGTCATTCCCACACAAGCTGGTAGCTATAGTTGGACACGCTGGTTCGGGAAAAACTCATATTCTGAAGCATATCGCAAACCGAAAAAGAACCATGTTTTATGCCCCCACCAATGCGGCGGGTATAAACTTACAGGCCACGCTGTGGTCATCAATACTGCATGCAGCCGAAAAGAAAAAAGTGTACAAAACCATTCATTCATTTTATGCGATTCAGCCTGCGGAAAGCAATATTTTAGGTCAGTGTGTTCAAAAAACTAGAATAGGACACGAATCACACGACAGTTATGATGACTACCTGGTTACAATGTTCAAGGCATGTAAGCCGTTTTGTGAAAAGTTGTTTGCCAAAGATATGTCTGAATCCAAACTTTCTCCCGATCAGTATAGCGAGTACAAAGCACAATGTTGTGGCAATACAAACTGCGACGATGCCCACGAACGGGTGATAACGTATATTTATTCCCTTGGTCTCGGTAGCAAAATCCCTGATATTTTACTCTACGATGCATGTGTTCTTGAGGAAGCAGGAAGAACGCCTGATTACATGGCATTTCTCTT
The DNA here is from genome assembly GCA_027627225.1 of Congeria kusceri. Lineage (NCBI taxonomy): Eukaryota > Metazoa > Mollusca > Bivalvia > Myida > Dreissenidae > Congeria > Congeria kusceri. Next base: position 131,579 of record JAPFQT010000286.1, on the reverse strand, counting down.
TCTGTTCTACTACTATTATATGCACATCAAATACAAGACATTCATCTGGAAGCACAAAATACCATCTCTGATATTTGTCGGTTCACCAACTCAAAGTAGAGTTATTGACAACTATACGCCTTGGAGTGCTTTAACATTTGCTGGACAAGCCTGCATAAGAAATCACATTATGGAGTTGAATTGCATAAAAATCAAGTCGTTCAAGGATAATCGCAGAATAACAATGGGTAATATTGACAATAACACTACGCTAGCAGCAGTTATCGGTAAGCTTGAACTAGGAATGCCAGTTATTGGTTCATTGAGGGACAAATTCAATTCGGTGTTTGTAACCGATGAAGCAAATTTTTTCAACCCGTTGTTCAAACCAAACTATTTTCGAATAGCCAAAAAACACGAACACTTGAAATCGTACAAGGAAAATGTATATCGACAAAATCGGCACAACGCTATTGACATACCCGAATTTCTTTTGAGTAATCAAGACATCCCATCCTTTACAGATTTAGAAGGTCATATCAATGTCAAATTCAAAAGTGAGAAATACCAAAGCATGTGGTGTAACACGAAAGAGAAATCAAAACTATTTGAAGAGGATTTCATTGTCTACAAAACATCAAGAACTCTCCTGAAAGGTTTCAGATATTTACTCACAGAATACCAGAAGCTGTATATTTGCAACTTTTCTGGCACGATACAGCAGTTTGTAGAGACATCGGACTTACTGCAATCATACATGGCGAGTGACCGAAGCAATTGCATTTCGTTTTTCGTTGACTGTGCAAAGTACATTATTGAAGATGTATTTTCAGATCTCACTGAACACGTTGCAAAAGGCATAAACGATCTCGTTGCACAATGCTCTTCTAATCAACCTACTATTCAGCATCTCTTGTCACTTAAAACGTTATTACAACATGCTGACAGCAGAAGCATGTCTAAGGTATACTCGTACGCTAGTGAAAAACCAGGATCGTGCATTGTATTGCCGAAAGACATTTTCTCATTTGTGTTGATTGATGCTGATGTTAAAAAGAAGCCATGTGAACACGATCGAGTATGCATATTTCTCCAACTTCATGAGTGCATACTGTTCAAACTGTATCATAAAGTAAAAGCAATTAGCACAAGCGAGATTTCATCGCAGTGTGAAAGTAAAAACCAAACGTATCGCCCCAGAAAGAAACGTAAACTGTCGGTTTGTGACAGAGAAGATGAAGATCAAATGTACGAGATTGAGGACGATCACTGCTCAAACATGTAAGATTTAATGAACCAGTTGGTTCACAAATCATTCTTCAAAATCATACCCTTGGTATTGCATATCTGTGCAACTATTGACTCGACACAAGGTTTAACAATACATAGTCCTATTCTAGCTTTATTAAAACGAGATGATAGAGCTGAAGACATGATTGTTGCACTCTCAAGAACAAGCAACCCCGACTCGCTACTAGTTGCAAACAAAATATTTGATCAGCGTTATGAACAAATAGCGTACGAAACAAGAAGTCTCATCAAAATGATCAACCAGTCTCAAAAGAAGGATGGTTGGCTGTAGCGCACAAAAGTATATAAGGGGGTTCAACGAAAAAGTGTTCATCATTGCTCAACTTGACTTTGATGCAAACGGACGCAAAATGGACAAGGTTGCAAACATACTAGAGCGGTACCACATTGGGGATTTGATTGAAACTGGTGCGACGGCTCATGTGATGAAAGCGATTCGCCGTACTGACGACAAGGTATTCGCCATTAAAGTGGTCAAAACCGTCAACAAGCTGACTTCGTTTCCAGAAGAAATACTATTCAACCAAACGTTGAAGGCATCTGGCATCAAAGGTGTAATCAACATGCACGAGTACGCTATCGACTACGAGAAAAGCAGATACGTGATGATCATGGACTACATGCCAATGGACTTACACACGTATGTGTCAAGCCGTCGAACACCGATATCCGAAGATGAATGCCGCAACATCATCAGCCAAGTTGTTAACATTCTACTTGATATGCAAAATGTTGTTGGCGTGCAACATATGGACCTTAAAACGGAGAATGTGTTGATCGATCCTGAAACGAATGAGGTTAAACTCTGTGATTTTGGACACATAGCGCCAGTAGCACATTTGTGGATGGATTCAACATCGAAAGGAACACGCATTTACTGGGCGCCAGAAACTGTTAAGGAAAGGAGGTTCTACCCAACGAGAAGCGTGGTATGGCAAGTTGGCATTCTTGCTTACGACATCATGGAAGAAATTCCATGGGAGATGTACGAAGACGGAAAACTGAAAGACTTGACTTTTGAACGTTTCTCGTCTGGCGAGGCCGTGGAATTCATTCACATTTGCTTAGAACCAGACGTGCGCATTCGTGCAGAACTCGATCAGTTAGTGCATATGAGGTGGATTGAAGAACGGAACAACAACGAAATGGGTTATCTGTGAACTTGTATTGTCAAATAAAAACATGTCAAACAAACAATGCTCGTATTTGTCTTTTAACAAAATTTGTTCTTGTACAGTAGTCGAAACAGTTACACAAACAACCAACACAAATGTTTCTAAGAACGAATTCCTTATCAATAGGTGTTCCGTCGTCTATATTATCTGACAAAACATCGAAACAAGTAACACTATTCTGTGGTTGACATTTACAAGATAACTGTGGTTTTTCACCACATTTCACTTCACTACTGACAATACCAAAACAGGTTCGACTGTTGCGACACAGAGTAGTGTATAGTGCAGTTCTTTTACCAGATATTTGCTTCCGAAGCGCCAAATACTGATATTGAATACAACCAGTAGAATCTATGAAACATTTGTATACATCAACAAAATCAAATTCTCGACAACCATCAGAACATAAGAAGTAGTTTGCTCGACTATTGGCGTCGTTAACAATAGACGTTTTGTTATATGCTTTGTGATGATAGTTTATGGGTTGACAACAGGTTTTGCACAAGATGAACAAGCCATTTTGATATAAACGATCAAGACTCCCTTTTTCTCTAGTACACTTTGTGTGACAAAAACACGAGGGTATATTTAGTGAAATGACTTTGTTGTTCACAAAATCAACTTGCTGTCTGATGATGTTTTGTATATAATGACCAAACGACAGGTTTCTAGTTACAATAGGTGACGTGAGTAACATCTGAATCGAACTAAAACATTTGCGCTTAGAACTAGGATTTGAAGTTAGTTCTCGTTTGAAGTGGTACGCAAAGTCTAACACTGGTTTTGGGTAATATAGTTCAGAAGGTAAAAATGTTGCAGCAGAGTCATGCAAAACAAGATTGCTAGTGTTATATATGTACGTACAATTGCACATTGACTTGAGGACTTGAAATACTTTGTGGTGAGGAATCCACTCTAACCCTTTCACTTGAGTTACCATCTTTTTGAGCGATGGGTGTACTTTTGAGATTTCCAATTGTAGTGAAAGGTCTCGCAAATTAATAGTTGTATGGTTATTCACACATATGATGTTGGACTTTTGCTTCGAAAATGTTACATACAGCTCATGGAAAGGTTGTTTCTTTTCACATATCTTGCCGATTGTTCGTAGGATCTGTATTATTCGTTTGTTCATTTCATAGTCGGGTTTCTTGAAATATAGAACACACAATATCACGATCAAGAAAAACATGTGAATCTTTTCATCTGTGTTTTGTTGACTGTACACGTTCATCAGCAACACGTCAACTCTCAGGTTGTGTGGAAACATATTTCGTATAACGAAGTGAACAAATCTATAACAATGAAACGTGGTAAGAGTTTGTTTCAGTTTCTTCAGAGTAACAACATTGAGTTTTTTCAACGATAATACACTTGATGGAAAGTTACGTATACTGTTATACAAATACTCATTCAATATATCGTACACTGATGCCATCCTAACAACGAATGACTAACTGTGTGAAGACAACATAGATTTGAGTTTGGTATGTGCGTTCTCATTATTTTGCATGCATATATAAGGGCGATGAACCATGTGTTAATCACTCATTCTTACTCTAACCACCAAACATGTCACATCAACTTAGGTTCAAAGAACAACGTATTGCTGAGACATACATGATCTACAAGCAGTACGGTGGTGATATTGGTTTATACGGTATCGTAAAAGAAGTACAAGAAGCAGAGAAGCGAAAACGACAGAACCTCATAACGCCAGAAGTTGTTTTGGCAAAGATGAAAGAGCATAAGATAAGATTTCCTTCATGGTATCATGTCGAAGATGCCACTGATGCTTTCCTTACTGAGTCGTTGATGAGATCGCCTTCTACCAACACGTTTTTCAACGCAAAACGGGTCTTCGACATACCAATACTTACCAGAAGTGAGACAGATATGTGCTCTATACTAGAAGCTATTCTGGAGAGCGACATCGATATCGACCATGTTTCAATATGTTGTTCTTTTGGAAATTCAACCGTCGACACACCTCATAAGATGGTCATGATGAGACACAAAGACAGCGATATGCCGTTCATGGAAGCACTCAAACATCAAGAGAGACAAAAAAGTCCAGTGTACATTGGAAACGTAGTCGGTGGAAAGTTTAACGATCCGAGCACAGCGATCATTGTCACCAAAGAAGAAATGAGGCATACGCGATACTTGCACGGCGCTTACTCTGAGTGTCAGTTCAGCGATTACATCCCGAAACACGAAATACCAATGAGGGTGTGCTACGGAGTGGTACCAAAAACTGTTTCAATCATAACCTTGTGGAAGGACGACTTCAAGATTGTACTGTTCCTGGCACTGCATACGGAACAGTGGACTTTGACCAAGGACAACGCTCTCAACGGAATCCAAAGCATTTTGACCATTTGTCGTTATCATTTGCTTTGATCAATAAACTGACAAAAACAATACAATTTCTTGTTTTATTTATATTTCAGATATAAAACCAAAACAGTAAGTTCATTGTATCATAACAATGACAAAAGTCTTTGCGATCGAAGGCAATATTGCCGCTGGCAAAAGCACGATGCTTGATTTGTTAGCTCAAATATATGCTGTATTTCCAGAACCACTCGAGGAGTGGCAAGCTGTTTCGGGACCAGACGGTCAAGTGGTTAATATGTTTGACATCTACTGCAAAAACATGCAAACATATTCGTTTCCATTCCAATTGATCACTCTTCAAAGTATCATCAACGTTTTGAAAAAGGCGTTAGCATCGGGTGAACCTTTTGTCTTTGTGGAGAGATCATTTTTGTCAAACTTGCACGTTTTCACGAAGGCTCAAAAATCAATGGGTTTCATCAATGAAACTGAGTGGATTGTGTATAACAACTTGTTGACATCAATGCTACCGAACGCAAATTTTGAATTTGCTGGTATCATTTACTTGAAAACATCTCCATCGAAGTGCTATCAGCGCATAAAACGAAGAAATCGGAAAGAAGAAAACGAGTTGTCAATCAGGTATCTGACTGAGTTACACAACAATCACGAAAAGTGGTTATCTGAAGTCGATTCTAAAAAACTGCTGATCATTGATAACGATATTGACAAGCACCATTTTTCTGACTATCAGAATGACATTTGCAAAATATATTCCTTTGTCAACGAAATGACCCACTGGGACCAAATGAGCTAAATGTGCGAGTTTTTCGACACCACAGCCACTTTTTTCTTGTGCCTGTTTTGGGGAGGGATGCGGCGCTATATTATATGCCTGGAAAATTTTCAGAGGGTTGAAAAAGGGGGGGGGGATTTTTTGAAAAAGACCCCCCCGCTTATTTTGCCGGGTGTCGATTTTCTATCGGGAAAATTATTGTTTTTTAGCCATTTCAGTCTATTGACCCATTTCAGTCGGCAGTCAACCGCCCTGAACTAAGCGTGAGCAAAGTTGGAGCGATTGACATTCGACTTTAGGATAGGTCAACCTAACTGTATACAGCATTAGTGTTGTAAATTTGAAAATGGAAACAAGCACAATGATTTTAGCAAAATGTTTCTAGCACCATTTACGTCTCGGTGCGTTTTGTAGTTGCACTGATTGCAAATAAATGTTTCGCTTGAGCCAAGTGTTTTGTTGATAGTTCCACACAATCCACAGGTTTTCGAAGTGTATGCTTCGTCTTGAATAATCAGCGTACAGTTAGTATTTGTTGTTCTATTTGCTAGTCTTTCGCGAAATCTGTAGTGTTGCCAACACAACAAATCCCTGTTGGCTCGATTTGCTAGGTGGTTTTTACGATCCTTGCGTACAATTTGTGACACGTTAATTTTACCCAACGCAACATACTGATATTCTTTTACGAGATGCGAGGAAAGTTTTAGATGAATATCGTCTACAGACGTTTTGATTTTCAAATGCAATTTCTTCAACGAAACAATCCGTTCTTTTGCGGCTTGCAGTTGTTTTTTGTTTTGTGCTTTAGTCAAATGCATATGGGTATGGTCGATTCTGTTGTGTAATTTACGTATCACATATTGCTTGTCTTCCTCGATTCCAACTTGAAAGGCGCTACAGTCTACTGGGTCATAAACTGTTGCGAATGTCCGACCTCCAGGATCGATACCACATACCCGTTTGTCAATCGTGTCGTTTGATGCGTTTCTGCGTGTAAATTTGGGATCGCATGGAATGTTCATGACAAACTTTCCGTTAGCTAGTTTCACAATGTTCACATCATGATCAATGGTTGGGATTTTTGAAATAGGTTTAGCAAGTTTTAGGAAGCGTTCTTTGGGTTTGGAACGCTTTTCGAAATTGTCCGGCATCATACAGATATATCGGTTCTGCATGTTTTCTGTAGAAATATCCTTACATGTTAGGAGTCGTATGCATTGTTTCTGAACACAAAACGATCCTTGAACGATATTCGAAACGGGCATAGGTCGTTTAAGTTTTGATTTTAGAGATTTAGCTGCCTTATGCGACGTGCAAAAGTTTTTGCATGATGTTGTTTTTATCGAGGACATTTTGTTCTCAAAAAACCAGTCATCGTTTTCCATCCTGTATTGTGGATCAACATCAATCGCATTTGTTTTGCAGACGATTTTCTGTAGCGCAAATTGGTTTGCCTGTAGACCTTTTTCATTTACCAACCACAGACACCAATTGTAGGTATGGTTAGATACACGGAGCATTTCGTTTAGGATTGATTTTTGGTGTTTGGTAGGACGCAGACTAACCGAAAACGATGTAAGAAACTTATCTGAATGCATTTTTGGCTTTTTGACACTAGCCGAGTGTAGCAATTGTGTCGTGTCACAATCGGAGATTTCATTGTTTGTGAACGTTTTTCTTCGTATAGATTTCCACCAATGCCACATGGTTATGTGTTCGTGGACATTAGCAGCGTTCCACAAAGTTAACTGATCTCGTTTGCGTTTCATGTTTGTAAACTACAAACTATCATAACGTTTACGTATATAGTTTATTTTGCTTATGCTTTCAGCGGGCAAATACGACTGAATTCGGGTCCCGACAAAAATGATAATATTGTATCATGTTTCAGAAGGTTAATGTCAAACCATTTGTGACCTTATTGTCCCTTGGATATGCGATCTACACAGAGGACACCGCTCTAGCGCAGCAACGCATTGGGCGCAAACCGCGTAATGAGAACAAGGCACGATGATTATTGATAACTGCTCCTCCAAACACACCTTGCACAATATATTGCTACGAAGGCGATTATTCTCCTCGAGCAAACTACTTACATCAAACGAACATCCGACTTCGTGTTTCTCATTACAAGACCTATTGTTTGAATTGAATGAGTCTATAATATACTTTTCATTTGAGTCGCTTTGTACATTTGCCACATAGAATTGCATGAGTACATTTTGAATGAATTCATCTCCCTGGCATTGTCGTACATGAGCACAAAATGGAAATAATTCTGCGTGCTCTTCCCAAATGTCTTTTCGTGTACCACATGATTGCAAAATAACTGAACAGTGAAAACACTTCAGGCATTTGTAACAGTTATCTAAATAAAACCCTGCTTTTGCTAACTGTATGTTAGATATTGTTTCATTAGTCCGTTCATTCCACGCCTGAAGGGAACCTATCCTTTTGAACAATGTACAGAACTTCGGATTTCGCGGTCGCGTATCCAAAATTACACCAATGTTGTTTCGCAACTTCTGGCAAATTTCACCGATTGTGTATTCGAGACAGTTCATATTGATTTTTTTGGAATTTATTTCTCTCTGCCTAACCAGGTTCTCACTCGATAGACGTGTCTCAATTTGATCGTTTTCATGAGTATTGCAGACAATGTTCAAGAGAAACTTCTCCAATTCACCCGTATGGGGGACTTTTGTAGTATTCGCGGCAGCCTGGTTCGTTGACATAACACTGTATAGTTAGATTATTCATTTTGCAAAAGATAAATACTTATATATGAACCATTTCTACTCGATTGACAAAACATTTTATGTTCAGTATGCATGATTGTGAGTACTTGTGTGCGCTTTTACTCGTTCTTGTGGTGCAAACAAATGCGTTAGGCGGTTTTAATCCGAACTTTTATGATTCGCAATGTTTTACGCCATTAAATGAAAAGTCGATCGATGTTACCAATGGTTCGTTTTACATTTTGATTAACGTAACATACGATTATATTTCACTGTACGATGATATCAAAGACAATTTACACTTTTTCAATCGATGGATTAGTAACCCAGAGCTGGGTTTCGAGGCTCACGAGTTAGAAGCGAGATGCAAAACGATTGGCTTACCTAGATGTCCAAACAAGAGAGAAGCTTATTCGAAACCAGAATACCGTGTGATTAACGGTTTTAGGTCGAACGGAATGTTCTTCGTATACGAATTACCCAGTCTTGCTGTAAAAATGGCAATTGAACCGAAAACGTACTCAATGAGCCAATTTGTAGAATCAGTGTATACCGAAATTTCGGCACACGCGTGGATACCATTGTTAACGTATAACTTTTCATTGACCTATAATGGGAGTAAGGTTTGTGCGAATGGTGTGTTGGGTCAGGCTAACATCCGATTTAACGGAAAATTGTGTTCATCGTTAGGTACTTGGTGTGATAAAAATATAAGTGGACGATGGGTCTTGGGTTTAAATGAAGCGTTTACGGTCATAAAAGAAGCATACCTTACGCAAAGAGTGAATGATTTGGCACTCTATAATTACGTGAAAACTGTCGACCTCGAAAGAAACCCTTACGAATACTCGGGTTTACGAGAAAACATTCAACAAGTGAATCGCGAAATCGCAGACATAAGAAACGTGTTACAAAATCTGGAAAGAGATGACTATTCCGACGATGATTTAGAGAAAAAGAAGGCAGATGAAACTGTTCCTGTTTTGGAGCACCCATCGGCTCGTAAAATGAAAACAAATGATGATTTAGAGAAAAAGAAGGCAGATGAAACTGTTCCTGTTTTGGAGCACCCATCGGGGAAAACAAACTTTACCGTTATAGCGATTCAGAAAAATATTGACCAACGATTGAACGCTATCAACGACACAATCATAAAGCATAAAGCTGTTTCAAACAATAACACAGTTGCTGAAACATCGACTTATGGTCTGCAAAACTGCTACTGTCTCACATGCAATCAATCTACTACTGTCGGTAAAATGCACAACGGTCTGTGTTATTTCATCAACTTAGATCCAACGTTCAAGGTTCTAACAGCGAAACACACTTCGCCTTTCAAAGAATACGAACCGTTGATTATCGACGAACAGTCAGATTCGCTCAGCGCGTTACATAAACAAGTGAGTAACGAAATTATTCTGTCCCAAAAGGCCTCATCATATCAACTCATCGTGTACAGCACCAGAGATGGCAATTCCGTGGAAGCAAAATGTAAATCGTTGTTCAATAGAAAATACCAGGTAAGCGAATGCGATAGAAAGGCACACGCTGTACTTATAGCGAAAGAAGACCATTTCAAACAAGTTCAGCCGCTACCATGGCCCGAGTTTACATATTGTCATGTTGGTGCGGTCAAAGCGAGAGATGGCAAATGTTTTCGGATTGATGCAAATTGTTCGCACTCAAACATTGCAAGAGTTAACGATTTGGATGATAAGGTAGTTTCATATTTGGTGAGCATTACTCAGAACACTGCACAAAATATGAGTGAGGCAAAATTTCAAATCAAAAATATAGATGATGGCCTTGCAACAAGCGATCACTTTGTTGTATATTCAAGCAATGAAGCGACAGATCGCGGACAGGAATGCACTTACGTTGATATGAGAACTAAGACTATTGCAGTGGAAACGTGCAAAAATCGTCCTATGCTTTGCGAGGTTATATTTGCCAAAACGACTACAGATATCAAACCGGGACTGAGAAAGCTAACATTTTGGGAAACCGTAGCTGTAAGCGTTGGTGGTTTTATTTTGCTTGTTGTGGCAGCAGTTGCCTTCATACTCGCCTTGCATAGCATAGCCCGAAAGAACGAAAATGTTATAAACGTTTGAAACTATATACCTTGATGTTTGTTTCTATTTTGTCACATCTCACAATGACTTCTTATCACGATATGTACACTTTGGAAGTGATAGGCAGCAACGCCGACACGATGGAATTTGCGGTACAAATACGCAAAGATGTTAGCGTTTCGATAAATGAGCACGAATTGCTCGAAAGTGTCTTCGAAACAATGTTTGACGATGTGGAAGACAGGAACATTTTCGAGTTTGATTTGACGGTGGAATTTTCTTTCGCGAATGGTTCACAAACTTTACAGCTCAAGCATGTCGATATGTTAACGTGTTCGTGGTTTGACATTTTGTTTGCAATGGAAGAACAGGGAATTGTTTTCAGCTTGCCAGCTGACCTTCGTGTCTGGTTGTTAAAAATCCTATAAACGTTATTTCAAATAAACTGTTATCACCCTTATACTTCGTTTTTGTTGTTATGGAATACCAGGTTCAACCATGCAACAGCGAGCGCTGCACTTTATGTTCTCAGCTAAAGAGTGGCAATAGTTTTCAGTTCAATTGCGGTTTTGTGTATATCGTCGAAGATGGAGAAAACCTATCTTGTAACTCAAAAGACGTTATATACGTTTTGAAGTGCAACACTTGTTGCGGTGAGTACATTGGAGAGACCGTAAATCTGAGAAAACGCATTCACACACACAACTCTCATGTTCGAACAGAGCAGCATTTGTGTCGAGCTACTGATCACTTGATCGAATGTGGGAAACACTTGTGCGACGTTAAAGAGCGTTACACTGTATTCGTTTTGGAGACAGAGCGAGACAAGTATGTGCGCAAAGCCAAAGAGGCGTATTACATTCGGCTATTCCAGCCAATGATGAACAAGTAAGGCGTGTATTATTTTGTACATGTATATATAGCTACGTTTAACAAACAAAAACTAATCACACTCACAATCACTTTCTACAATGGCACAACAAATGATGAACTCAAGCTATGCTAGGAAAATGCAAAACCGATTACGCATAGAGGAGTTTGCGAACACTGTACTGAAACACGGCGTTAGAAGAAATTTGGTTTCTGAAGTCGAGCCAGATGTCTTCTTGTCGCCTAACGATACTTCAAAGATAGAAGACCTTTCTGAGAAACTGAAACAGATTGATGCCAAACTAGCGCAGTACAAAAGCCTAAAAGTAAGAACGCAGCATTTGATCAAGGGCATCAAAAAAACAAAAAATTTGCGAGACGATGTTGTGAAGACTGTGCGCTCTAACGTTGTCAATCGGATTCCAATTGGTATGCTCAACAATATACTCGGTTCTGGCGAAGACGAAGACATGTTCGCTTTGATAGAACGAATCAAAACGACCAAGGTTCAGGAGAAGCGCAACTATGCCGATATCGACATCTCCGATGCAGAAATGTCAGATACGCTGAACGATGAAGACCAGGAAATCATGAACGCTCTGGCTGCCAAACGTAAAACTGGGGTGAAGAAAGCTGTCAAGAAACAGAAAAAAGAAACACCTATGCTCAGTGATTTGGAAATGAGCGACGAGGACCAATGACTACGTTTTTGCAATATTGTATGATAGATGCTTGTTCTGTATGGTGTTTTTTGGTATATGTGGTAGAAATAAATTGTATACTTGAACTGTACTCTATTTGTTGCGTTATCAATGGATATCGAAGAGATTTTGATTGACGAAGACGAACAGTTAGCTCAAAACACCTACTTGTTTTCACACATGTTCTCTAGACAACACAATGAATGTTCACTATGCATTTTTCAGTACATAACAGAATACGAAGAGCAAATACGCACATTCGAAAGCAAGCTAGCAGAGATTAACTCGAAACTCGGGTGTGGAATTCAAACTTGTGTTACAATGGTTCTCAATGAGTTCAAAGACGATGAACGCATGTCGTTGTTCAAGAAATTGACACCTAGGGAAATTACTAGTCATTTTGACTCAGTATTCGGTGATCCAATGTGTGGATACAACCGACTGAAAGCTTACAATTTTTTCTCTCTGTTTGACGATACTACTGTCAACAATTCCGCGTACATCAAGTTTATTTACGATACATACAAACATTCGAGAAACACTTCACTCTGTCCGTACTCGCTTTTAGGCGTGTATGTTTTTTTGGTTATGATCAATACTATAGGAGGTGATGCACAGCTGAAGAAGAAACATGACTTTTTGTGGATGTTCAACTGTCTATGCAATCACAAATTACGGTTTGGAAAGTTGCGTTGAGTGACAAGAAAAGAAAATATCTATTTAAGGTAAATGTTTCTGTAGAAGCGCTAAAATCGCACAAAACCATGTCAACCATAAACGTTAAGGATATTAATCGTGTCACTGACACCGAGGCCACGAATCGCTTGTTCACTAAACTTAAGTACGATATTGGCATTCAAATCACTTCGAAGCTAATTCAGTCGCTTAAACAAAGCAAAGACAGTGTTGTTTTTTATGTGGGAAAAGAACAAAGGTCTTACCCGGCAGCAATCGTGAAAATGTTCACAAACGTTAAGACAAACCATGTCAAGATTACGAACTACAGTGTTCAAGAATTGATGAACGTGTTTGAAATTCTCATGAACCTGTCCGACTACCAATGTAACGGTCTCACGCAAGATTACTCGGATTGGCAGTCGATCTCTAGCCTGGTTAACATGATTGAGCTTGCTGAGTTCCTAGGCATGACAGAAGTGGTGTTGTTTCTAAAACGTATTCCACAACTGCTTACATTTCACAACAAAAACGCGTACGACAACGAATTGCTCAGAAGAGGAAACGAGTCTAAGGAAAATCTACAACCTATGTCCGTCAACGAACCTAGCGAAAACGATGAAAAACGTTCAAGGTCTAGAAAGAGAAGCTTTACAAAGGTGTTCAGTCGTAGTCTGAGTCGAAAGCGCAGAGATGAGAATGTCATGTCATGAATGTTGTATGTTGTATGTTGTCGAATAAAGTAGCTAAACAGTAAACTTGTGTGTTTGTTTTCTTCACGCAGTAGTACAAAAACCAAGACTTCAATACATGTTCAAAATAGTTTTTATTCGATCAGTACCAAAGATACAAACATTCAAAGATCAACAGTATCACAAGCATATATACCATTTTTGTAGTCATAAGTAGATGCGAACCGTTTCTTGCACCTCTGCCCGACACATAGCACACATCGGTTCTATCGTTCTATCCATCATTCGAGAAATGCAGTCTTCGCAAAACGTATGACCACATGGAACAATTGCAATAGATTTTTCTGTCCAATAACATATTTCGCAAAGATGTTTTTGCTTTAGCGCTTTTTGCAATGTGTCAAGTTGAGTCGCGAATGTCTTTTCTCGTTCATTCCACATAGCCAAAGTTATTATCTGTCACATCTTGGTAGTCTCATCTTGGTAGCAACATTCGTCTCGAAAGGCAACACGAATTTCTTCCATCGCCTCTATGCATTCGTTGCGTATCTTTCTTGTGGACAACCACCAGTGCAGTTGTTTCAGATAGAATACCGATAGGAATGTTACGACGATCATAGTTTCTTCTTTTTGTCAACACTAGGCTGTATGCGATCCCAAATCTTGTCTGGCTTTCTTTCTTCGATTATCAAACGAGTGAACAAAATGAGCATACTGTTTACTAGTGTGGCAATTATATATACGCGTATTTATAAGGAGTCACACTAGTAAACAGTATGCTCATTTTGTTCACTCGTTTGAATATGCAAGAGGAAAAACTCATTCAAAAACGGCAATGGAAAATCCAGTCACTAGCTGCTGCGAAACAGTTGTGGGAATTAGTATCAAAGCATCTGAGCATAACAACCACAGAGAAGCCTAGGGTAAAATTGTTTCGCCTGTCAAAATCTGAAACATTTGAACCATATGCATTGTTTTGTCCAAACTGTGAACCTCACCCTGAGTTCGATTATCAGATCAAAATTACATGCTTTGGAATAACACTTCATTTGAGTTTATTTGCAAGACTAGGTGAAGATGACAACGATGACGGTTTTATGCTAGTACTGGACACACCAGACGATACAAAACTGTATTTCAACATTTATGATCGGGATGGCGAAATTGACAAAAAGCATTATCTACTCAAATCCAACGGTTCTGCAATGTGTAGGGAAATTCTCGATATGATTGGTCTCAAAGACATCATTCACGAAGATGATTTGTTTGCAGAGTTGGCATCAAACATATCGTTAGATAGCGAATGTGAATGTGATGATGAATAAAACAACCAAACATATTGTGTATGTGTGTTATTCTTTATTTTTACTCAACGGCAATGTAACATGCAATAATCTACAAATGATGTCCATTCACCAGGTTGTTTTGAGACCCACTCAGTTAGTCTGTATTTTCGAAACACTTCTTGAATCTTGACCAGGTGGTAGAAGCCGTCAGCGTTGTATTTCGATAGTTCACGCACGACGGCCACAAACATAACAAACGCAGTCACAAACACGTCCCAGCTCAAACCTCTACTCAGCTTTTGTTCAAGCAATTCGCTAAAATAGTCTACATCGAAACAAGCTTTGCTCAAGTCTTCCTTTGTTAGAACATGCTGCGTTACAGTTCTTTCAAGAAACAAAACCACACATTCGACTATGTCACAAAGAGTGTAATTGCTATCGTCGAACTGCTTTTCTACCAAGTAATTGGCTACCATCGCAGCCACAAATTCACTGCTCAACATTTTTAACAGTTATGCGTTATTTGTTAGAACAGCAGTTGGTACACGTCGACTTTGAAATCCTTGTAGAAAATACACAATAACTATAACAATAACCAACGAAACAATCACGAATGTAAGTGCAGCAAACACGATCCAAACGCTGTTAATTCTGGATTCATCACCACTCGGTACATTCAGTCGTTTATCAGGTTCTTGAATTTGGCACAGAGTTTGTTTTGTTGTGCATCTATTATATGAAATAGATTTTGTATTCACGTCGATGTACAAGCACGTTATGTTCTCATCGGATGACACTCGCGAAAAGACTAAGGCGTAATCGTTTATTTCGAGCGTTTCGTTTAGAATGTTGTCAATTTTGAACATCAAATTTTGAGAGATCACATCGACTGTCGTGTCGTGCGTTCTGCTAATCAGATAGTCAAAAGCGTTTTGAAAATCTTCTTCTGTTTGCAGTACTGCTGGTGAGCATTGACCATCTGCATTCACCACGAAACAGGATTTCGGCGATGTGATCGATGCTGCTGCAGTTTTGTCGAATGAACATTTCTTGTACAAACGTGGTTTATAAGGGGATGCTGTCACAAACTCTCCTTTAGTAGCTTTTAACAGTGCTATGTTAGTCGTTTCGCATGAAATGCGCAAAAATTTTCGTTTGAACAAATGAACGCATTGAGCAGCCTTATCCTTGCTAAAGAACAGCGCCATCTTGATAGAACGCTCGATGTTTTTCAATACCAGTTCATTGCTTACTTGACTAAAAACAGTTTTCAGATTTTCATCTCCAACAATGACCATATCGTATTCATTATAGTCGGTGCTGTTACCAGTTTCACCAACCTTTACTGGCGTTGAATATTTGTTACCAACTTTGAACCGTTGCTCTGTACTGAGAAAGTAGCAAGATCCACCATATATTTTACCAATGCTTTTTGTCGAATCGCAGTTATTGCAGTAACAGTTTTGTAAACCATAGGAAGAAACGTTTTGAAATGTTGTGTCAGCCCTGACAACTATGCAAAAACATAAGATGATAAACGACCGCATACTTGGCATAGAAAATCAAGAATGACTAGATCCTTTTGTAAAGGTCTCTTATACTAATTTTCGTTTCGTCGTTCTTTTATGACTTTTGACACAAATGCTATCAAGCCAATGATGATTGCGAAAAATGCTAGCATACCAAATACCACTTCGATTATAACAACGACAGATACTTTATCACCATCTCCATTAACCTCTGTGGTTGTAGAAACATTTGTGGTGATATTACCAAGCGTTGTGTTATTGATTTGACTGTATTCCTGCATGTCAATTTCGTTTGCAAATGGCGATGTGACAATATCATCTATTTGTTCCTGCGTTACGTTATCGCTGGTATTATTGTATAACTCATTGGAACTGCGTTTTTCTATATGAGTAACATGATTTGATGTAGTTTCGGGCTGACCAGTAGGTAGCACATTACAGCTACATTGAGATACAAACAAGGCAAATAGTATGAAATGCAACATTGTTGGTTTTTATTCATTCAACTAACAGAACACACAGCATATATAACAAAAAACATTCACAATGCAAAATCGGCAGGTATATACAACACGAGGCCGTTGGAAAGCAATTCCTTCGACACACAAAATGTGCAAAAGTTAGGCGGAACGTGAATGTTGGGAATGCACGTTCGAACCGCTTGAGAGAGTATGTCTTCTTTTTCATCGGTTTGAAACTCGTTGATGAAGTATACTTTACATGGGTTCTCCTCAGGTAAGATGTCGCTTACTGGCATGGGATTCTCTTGTACCTCTTGTTCTGGGTTGAACGTTTCCACAATTTCTTCTTTCACGAATGACAAATCGACCGGCATACTGAGTATCTCGTTCTGCTCTGGAAATGCATTCTCGTAAGAACCACGCATTTCAGTCCATTCTTCTGTTTTGCATAACATCTTTTTCGGAAGACTCGATTGGTCTTTTGCATGTTCAACAAATTTGCGTTTGCGATTAGGAATAGCATAAGCTAGTCTTCCCTTTCCCCCATCGATCAGCTCCGTTTTAACAAGAAGACTGTTGATGTGCTGGTTGTACAGAGGATGCAGCAAGAAGAGAAACTCTAACGCCTGGCACAAATTCGAATTTGGATATCCATACTTTGGTCTCAGTGTGTCTAAGTTAGCATTGTGCTCTGTCAGTTCGATGCCAGTTCTCAACGCTTCGTATATTCCACCACAGCTTCTAACAATCTTCAGACCTATCGTGAGCTCTTTCTGTGTGCTAATCAGCTGGAAGTTTGTACTCGGCAGCACTCCTTTTCTCACCAATATTTCTATGATATCGTTTTCCGAACAATCGAGCAATGTCATGACTGCTTGAAAGTAGCTGTTCAACTTCAATCGTATCTGAGTCCTTTCCAATGAAAGGCAAGTCGATTTCACGGAATAACATTTGCTGAACTCCTCGATTCCGTGCAACTCCAACACTGGTATTATGCATATCGGCAGTCTGTAGTTTTCGGTTGGAGATGACTGCATGTATCTACCCTTCTTGATGCGCTCGTATAGATTTGCGAAATGTTCTGGTATAAGATTTTTCAATATCTTGAAGTAGCACATATCAGTCTTTTCGTCGGCGGCAGAAAACATCAAGTCTACATATCGTTCAAACGCAGCTAGTGTTGGTGCATCGAGAAACACATGGTCCAGCGTTGGCTTGTAGTTCAAGTAGTCGTACGGACTGTTCGTTATCGCCGTGAAACGCAGTCCCTCTGCATCTGTGAAAGGACATGTTACGCTGAACATGTACTTCTTCTGGTGACCACTGGCATTGAAATTTCGTTTCTCACGAATGAATTCTTCACACAATGTTTTGAGATACATGTTGTCGCTTCGATTGTCAGATTGTAAATGAGACAAATTCAGTTAGTCAAAGCGCATTTTATACGGTTGGTCATATTACAAAGATCGGTTTATAAACCTGTCTTGTTGATTTTCTATTTCAGCGATGGCTCGTTGCAGCGAGAGGAAGGGCGATTGCAAACTGCATTCACTTATCAACACAAACCAACCCGAGTTGTTAGCAACGTACATCAATCAAAACTTTGATTTTGAGTCATCTTGTTACCTTGTTATCAAAGAAACGCATGTTTTGCCTATTGATTTCACACAACAAGATTTGAAGCAAGTTGTCATTCATAGCTCGAAATCTGAATTTATGCAATATATGAAACTAACATTCAATGGTTCACAAAGCAATGGGTCTGATTTTCTGCTCTCTGAACAAACCAATTACGAAGATATCTACGGCAATGAGGTGCATCAGTGTCACATTTATTTTTCAAACGCATGTACCAAAGATATGGCTGCTACAAGCTATTTCTTGACGTGCGCTTTTAGCACAACTGGCGTTCTAAAATTTTCAAAACACACACTTGAAAAACTAGCATCGTGCTTGATTAAAAGATATGGTCAAACACTCATACCCAAATGCACTACAGAGTTTTGGAACAACAAACTTGACTCATTTCGCATGAGATGCATTCGTGAGAAAACATATCAGGTCTCACAGCAAGATGACTCAATAACACTTCATGAAGAAATTGAACGCTTGGCGCAATCCAAGTACGATTTCGTTAGTTGTGAATACAATACTGCGTGTAGAACTCTCAAGATTCTGTTTCGTTGTTCGAGCGACAACAGCTTTGGGTTAGTGGCTCTCGCACAGTCGCCGAGTATATAAAGCGCCGAGTCAGTGCAAAGTCAAATCATTCTTGATATCAAAGCCAAAGAGCAACATGTCGTACAACAATAGCTTCTATGTACCAGCAACTACATTCCAGGTGCCTGTCACTGAGGACTGGGATGCAGAAATAGAGCTGTCGCAAATGCAAAGTAAGTTGTGTTGCTTTGTATGTACTTTTATGTTACTGTAGAAAATGGAATGTTGCATACATGAATGTTTATACGCAATAACTATGTTTCGATTGTTGTGTTTCAGATACAGCCAGAACTAAGACAACCACTCCAACCGAGGACTGGGACGCAGAAGCTGATGAGGCGAAGCGTACGCCATTCTTCCTACGTGTTGGGAAGCTTACGCAGCGACAACTCAACAGACTGCACAGATGTTGGACGTGTCGCTGCGTCCCAGTGAATTGTAGATGTAAAAAAAATTGAATAAAAATGTTGAAACGTTAACATGTGTTTGTTTGTTTTATAGATTATGGTAGAAAAATGTTATATAGGTAGTAAATTGAAAATTCGCTAAGTACTCATAGCACACACAAATGCTAGCCGTTGAACTGAAAGATTTAAGCTTTTTTCGACACATGTTGCATTTGAACCTCGAACAGTGGAACAAAGCTGTCGAAATTTACTTAACTGATCTCTATCCTGATGTTCAGTTTACATTCTCGCAGCGAGATCAATGTTGGAAAGTGACAAATACCGACATGGTGTATTATGTCGATATTGAGCTAATTCTAACGAGTACAAAATATGGTTTCTGCTGGAGAGACCAGAATCAAATCAAACGACTTCAGACGATAAATGGTATTTTGTTGCGCTCAAAAGCCGAGAGAGCAAAACACGTATCGTTTGACCAAGAGTATTTCTGAAAAAAGTATTAACGCGCTTGTAAAGAGTTGTAACACATAAAATATTTCATTTCATGGATGAAACCGACGCTTTATGCACTTATCACTCGGGAAGATATATGGAAACATATTCCGAAAGACTGAAGACATTTGAACACTGGTCGCCACAAATAAAACCGAACAAATATGAGTTAGCTTCTTGCGGTCTGTATTACTTAGGGCAACACGATCGTTGCAAATGTTTTAATTGTGGTGTTGTATTGTACCATTGGAAATCAACCGACGATGCTTGGCTCGAACACCACAAACATTCGCCGAATTGCCAGTTTTTGCGAATGGTGGGACCAGGGACAAGATTGTTATTAAACACATGAGCATGTTTCGTGTAAACGGTACTCAATAAATATCATGAACTGTACATTTCGTTTTGTTCTTGTTTTGTGTTCGACAATAGTTAACATAGCACCGCAAACATATACAGAGTACAACCATGCTTGTGTAAAGTGAATGGTTTTCGAGTTCGCTATTGCGCTGATGTTACAGACCAGTGTGTTCTGTTTTCTATAAAGGTATAACTTAAGTATTCTCTACGCAAACACAACAACAAGGTATACGAAGTTTCAAAAGATTTTATTGAGGAAGAATCAATCTTTCATATAATCATTGTATCGACAGTTCATTTACAGTCAAGGTACACAGTCCTCACAACTGCAAATGTCTTGCACCTCTGTTTTTGGCATAACCCCGCATTTCGCCACACCATTTGCAACGATCGTTGGTCTTCGTACATGGCACGCAACTCAATCCCTCGCATCTGCGGCAGAAGTTAACTTCCCCAGAAATGTTTTTACACGTTGCACACGTGAGTATCAAAGTAGTGTCCACTACTGTCGGTAGAATATTTCGCATGGTCTCCAACCATCGCTGACAGGCAACGTTGTCGTTTCCAGCGCTCCCACTTTCTTGAACCCTCGCCATCCATCGCTCGCAAGCAGTTTGATCAGTCATAATGTGTGTTTCTCGTTCTGTGTCAGAATGCGAAATGATTCAAACACTAGCGATTTGATCTTATATACTCTGCCTGTGTGTGCTTGACTAGCTTGCACACCAATGCTACTGAGTATGTAGTAATTCATATCAAAAGCATACAATTCGAAATTCATGTCCATATTCTAGTTATTCAGACAAAGTTCTATCTCTACTCACAAAACTCAAAACATCAAATTACACGAAAATTGACAACTTCGTTGTGAGTCTCATTGAGACGTAACATCGCTTTGATTTGCGAATTCAAAACATAAACACAACCTTGAACTAATCGAAAGGAGTTTCATATTTTGTGCATAATTGCAACGATTGTATTCTTTTCAAGAAAGACGAGTTTTGTGGAATATTCGGATTAATTCATTCACGGATGCACAGTTCTACTTAAATCGTAACAAACATTTGTAGTTTATGTTGTTTATGAGCATATACAATGTTCAAAGTTTTACGGACATGGACAGATTGACTCCTGTGTGCCTTAGGTATAATACGGTGTGATTCATCATATCGGAATTTGTTTGCCAGTCGAAATGTCGCAATGCATTTTGAGGCTTTTTTGGTGGATTTTGTGTTGATTTGTTGATGAAATTCTGTGAGATTTGTAGAACACGATACAGTAAGTACCACGACAATGTGTTGTGCTCTTTGATAACAGACAAAACATTGTATGTTTGAAATTTGTTCAAATCTCAAATGTCAACAAAAAAGTTGAACTATACAATGAATCATTGAATGATCTTGTGTTTTGTTTTCTGTACCAAAACTGAGATCCTGAAAACAGAATGTGTGCTTTGATTCAGATGATTGTGACTACTTCTGATTTGTGGAAAAGAACTCAGTTGAGAACAACTTGATATGTGTTGTTTTGTTTTCTGAGCTACACCAGACTTTTTTGACTTGAGTTTATTTGTACACATCAAACTCTGCCAGGAAAAAATGATTTCTAGAATGAATGGACACTCAGTATTACTTGGTAACTTTGTGTTATTAACGCCATGATTCAAACATTGTCAAATTTGTCCGGAGTTGAATAATTTCTGACCAGGAACAACATTTCAAGATGACACTTATGTGGAAGAAGACATGTACACTGATTTGTCAGCATATTTCTAGGCTCAGTTTTCATATTTTAGCCATAGAATGCACAACTGACAATTTCGAAGTCTACTTCGCAAGCACATTTAATGTCTAAAACTGCAGAAAAAAACTATATACACGTCAAAATGCTAATTCTGCTTCTTTTGCCAGCATATGAATGTTTGGCCATAACAATCTTTTATTCAATTTAACACAAATGTGTGTTTCTACAAGCCAACCCTTTTGGTATCCTGTTTCGGGTCAGAGTGCCTATAGTATAGATTATTGAGTTTCAAGAAGCACTGGCATAACATTTGTGTGTTTAGAACGTTCAAAAAATTGTATTTACACAAAAAATTGAAACTTTGCATGTTGGTCAGTACGGAAAATGTATTGCTCCAAATCTGTTATCATGTTCACTTGACATGGCGGATAAATTCATCTTCAATCAGAATTGAACCTAAATGCATTTGAAAATCCTGTTTCAGGTCCGGTTTCTCTGACCAGTGTCTATAGAAGGTATATTTGAGATGTTTGAAGTAAATCCCACATAACTGGTTATGGTTGAAATTGATGGAAAAAAGGTATTAACACAGAAAATGGAATTTTTAGCTGTTTCGCAGGCATGGATTCAGTTTATTCAAGCAAGGCATATTGACTCTGCATAGTTAATCAAATCATGAAGCCAGAGTAGTTTAATGAAAAACGCTTTCTCATGTAGCAACTGAGAAAGAGATCTGGGTGCAATTCCCAGTTCTGGCATGTTTTGTGAAACCATTGCGTGAGTCAAGAAAGCATCTTTTGGCACCAACAAGCAATTTAAACCCTGTCTTGGTTCAAAATTTCTGATTTGTTTCACAATGCACATACTGCAAGGTTAAAAAGATTCAAGTTTCAATCCAGTATAACTGTTTTGACTGAATATTCCCATGATAAAATGGACATTCTCTATTTTATCAGCATGAGAATGTCTTCATACAAATCATTTCTTCACCATGTTATGTGGACTGTTATGAGTTTATTAGCAAGCAGAAACAGTTATAACCCTCTCTCGGTTCAGAATTTCAGAGTTATATCTGAAGGAGATATGACTGCAAATTTTCAAGTCAATCATACATACCCAGTTTGATTGGAAGATACAAGAAAATGCACATGAATGTAATTTTGAACATTGTTTTCTCTTGTCAAAACTGAAAATGTTTGACCATAAACTCATATCTTCATGTTAGCAATGCAATACCAGTTGGCTACAGCATTGATCAGCTCATATTGCCCAAGTAGTTGAATGTGAAACGCTTTTTTCAGCCCTGTGCTTGAAGAAGGAGATCTGGGTTCAAACCCTAGCTCTGGCAAGAGTTGTAAAAGGATTGTAGAAGTCGTGGGTCTATTGTATTAACTCTAGAATTTCATATCTATGTTCATGAAGCAAATTCTGAACAAATTCATATGAGTAGGTAATGATATTGATGAATGTTTGTATCTTGAACCATGGTTATACAATGCTATAGTTGCAAGTAAAGTGACCAATTTTTGAAATCACATTTGATAAGCTACTATGATATGATATTGTCAAAATCTACAGTTAATATTTAACAACAGTCTTAGATTTCAAAATATACAAAACATCTCATGACACAATTGTAGTATCAAATTTTTTATTTCGTCAAATCACTACTTGTACAATTTAGCTCATGATATTTGCATCTATCTGATCAATTGTATAATTTGACTTCAAAAATGTATTTCACTCAGCTTCTTAATTGTGCATACATATTGCATTTCAGTATTTTCAGATTACATCAAACAAACATTCTTTCATTCAGTAAAAACAAATAACACAGTTGAAAGGTTTCATATTCATTTATGTATCAACCGATAATGACATAACCTGGTCCAAAATTACAACTAGTTTGACCATCATATTGTATTTTGCATTTCAGACAAATCAATGGCCCAGAATTTTTATTGTATACGAATTCCAAATACTTCAAGATGCAGTTCATACAACAAAACCCGTGCCCACACTTCTTGCTGAACACTCTAGGTGGATTGCTTTCACTTTTACATACTTTGCATGAGTCGATTTCGCCGCTGTTTTTTAGATCGTTTGAAATGCTGTCTATAGCATGTGAAATGTTTTTCGATGCAGTTGATAGATACGAGGTTACCCTCGAGTCATCACTTTCTTCTGATTTTACGTACTGTAACGCTTTTTCGATGTATGCGATCCTCGTCTGAGCATTGCCGTGTAACGATTTAAGTTTGTCTTGTTTGCGGATGTAGTCTTCGACAAAGTCAGTCTTCTTCGGTTCAGTTGAAATTGCGTCTTGTTTTGCATTTCGCGAACCTTTAGGTTTTTTGACAGTTTGACCCTCAGAATCAGCAATAGCTTTACGTTTGTTCGATTTCGTTGTACTACTCGTAGCTGTTGAGTCATTGGAATTAAGCTGCGAAAGCTGGGCTATGAAATTAGCAGCTTCTTCGTCCTCTCGCGAATGATACTCATTTTCAGCTTCTTCCACTGGCATTTTTAGGAGCGAGTACACCCTTTGACAAGTTTGGTCGATCTCACTTGGGGTGGAATAGAATGGATGATTTTCATCGTCCAAACGAAAACCAACATGGGTAAGCTGTTTGGAGGCCATGTCGCTTTGCTAACTCAAGTGAGAATGATTGAGTTCTGTCAAAAGCTAGGTATTTAATATACATAAAGTTAATTTTCTCATTTTGTATTCATTCGCTGTAAACTGTCAAGTTTACCCTTGCTCTTCGAGTCAAGCTATGAGATTTTGACTTCAGTAATGCTAACCGAATATAGCGTTATACTTACAATGATTAACAAACGCATCTAAAATGTGTGTGTCTTGTTGTAGAGAGATCAAACATCGTTGCTTCGTTGCAACATACCAAAATCAATATCAATATGTTTTCGAGTCTCGAACTGTTGAGCAAAAACGCCTACCTATGTTGAAACATTGATATGTGAAAGTTCTTCACCACAACGTTCAATTTCGTGATAAGACAAAAAAGTCAGCTTATGTTGTCTGAAATGTTTTTACTTGTTACCCTGTACGTGCTTATGTTAGAGCCGCTTATTTTAGAAATCAAAATTCTGCTTTTCATCGCATTTGTGACAAGTGAGCGTTTTATCAGAAATTGTCTGATCAAGTATTTCGCTCTATCGCAATGTGATGAGAAGACGTTGTGAGCTCAACTACAACATCTACTCTAACGTACACTACTACCAAACAAATGAATAAGACATGAAATTTATTTCAACATTTTATTGCACAAACATACAAGCATATACACAAACATACAAGCATATACACATCTAGTCAGTAAGCAGAATTTTTACCCAACCATCCACTTCAGTTCTACACATTGCACATTTATCACCTAACATCATCAAACAACACATTTCGCAGAATGTGTGTCTGCATTTCGTTAAAGCACAGTTCTTTTCAGCATCGCAGCAAATTATGCACGTCCGCAAGTCTTTCACCGCTTGTTCTTTTTCCAGCTGAAGTTGGGCCGTCACAGCATTCACCCTCTCTTCGATTTCTATTTCGTTTTGCTCTCGAAGCAGTCGTTCCCGCTTAGCCCATTCTTCCTCGAAGTAACGCTGCTTGTCATCGATCAAGTGTTTACTGGCTTCGCGGTGATAGTAGGACGCCTTCTGTAAGCACGCCATTAGTTTGCTACAGACTTGGCGTCCTTCCTTGGTCATAGCAAAGTCGCTGTTGTGAGAAAACGCTGTTATTTGACTACCTAGTCTGTTCAGATGATACCCGAACGATTTAAATTCATTAAACGCCGATTGTTCTGGTCGAGCGTACGGTTTTGCGGCATGTCGCTTGCCCTTACTAGTAGCATCGGGGTCCTCAAACTTCGGCAGTCTGTGAGCGTATTTCGACATGTTAAGCAATATGATGTTGACTCTACGAGTGCCAAATCACGAATGATGACAATTCTAGTACAGCTCGCCTTATATACCCTGTCGCGCCAGTATGCATTTAAGTATATACCTCAAAAATCTATACTCATATGAAGTCGTAACAACATGAGCACAATGAGTGGCAAATTTCTTACTCGTGGTAGAAGCAGACATTCGCATTTGAGAAAAACGCTGAGCAAAGTTTCATGTGTAAGAGATTTTGATCGTACGTACGTTAGTGAACTAGGCGTCTACCTAAGACAGACATTTCCCACATTACGCGATGACTGCCGCTTGTACATCAAGCACGAAGTAACAATTCAAAACAGGCGACCCGATTTCGTTATTCATATACCAAATATCGCTCTAATACTACTCGAATACAAAACGTCCAACGTGACAACGAAATTGCGAACAGCATATCTGTATCAGGTCATCGATACATTTCACAAATTTCGCCAGAGTTTGTGCGCTACTGAAAACTCAAACCATATTCGCTTACTAAGCATCTTGCTAATTCGCAATTCGTCAACTCGACAGAACAAAATTGTTTGTGTGAAAAATGAGTCAATACCTAATAGCTGTTATATGCTCTGATATTCTATGAAAAAATTTGCGAAATGTACTTTTAGGTTGTTTACTCGTTTGCTCAATCCACATCAAAACAGAGTTATATAACATAGCGCCTGGAGCTTGTTTACCCGCAGACGGTTATTTCGCTGACCACAGCGCTGGGGCAGTTAAAATTTGCGGTTATGAAGTTACAGCACAATCGACAATAATTCGCTGTTATCACCCACGAACATATTGTACTTGCACAACACTATGGCGTAACGGCCTGACTCATTCGCAGCTCGTCTACATCATATATGAAAAAATGTGTTTGAGTCAACGTGCCTGTTAAATAAATGACTGCGATGTACTTTTTATCAAAATTAAAGCGCTAGCCGTTTATGTAACGCAACAGTGCAGTGTTTGAAACTATCATGTCTCGCAAATATTCAGATGTAAAACTTAGTTTCAATAGAAACGCAGTAGTACGAAAACACAAAATCACGAACGTTTTCAATATCAACGCAGCATTTTGCAAAGCTTCGATTGGAAATGTATTGAGTTGAAAATTTATGACGTTCGATTTACTGTTCAGCGAGAGATGCATATTACATGCGTGTTTATAAACTGATTTAAATCCATATCTTTTTTACCACTGAATCATTTGGCTTTATTTGTAAAATCGCTCTTTCTTTTGTGAGTAATCTGCTATAATTTCTCTATGCGAGTAGATATATGCTTTAACAGTAGATTATCTGATTGCATGTTGTTTGCTGGTCATACTGATGTATAACATGTGATATTTCACGTGTATCAAGTACATCGCAATTATTGCTATCGCACGAAACCCAAAAATATTCTCAAGTCTACAAAGTACTGTACTATCCAGAGTGCGACATGACGTTATATAACATGCAAACAAGAGTCTATTTAGTGAATGATTGTGATATCTACCTCACTGGTTTAAATCTCTATCTAGAAAAGTTGTGCACTTGTATGGAGCATATTACCAGAATAAAAACCCAACAAGCAAATGTCAGTGTTTGTCGTTTATTGTCACAGAATGATTTTCACAATCGACACATTCTGTCATATCAAGTAGAAACAGTCACGAGCAAACATTCGAACTGCATATTTTCAAATACAACGCTTCAAATTTCCCATCGACACTCAACAGACACACCAGCATCGCATGAGAAAATAGAGCGCAGAGCGCAGCGAGGTCATCTAGTGCAAATAATTCAACTTTCAAAACGCAACGTCGTTTCACTGCGTAGTCCACACAAGGCCGATTTTAAACCAAAAAGTTTAAGTCGGCGTATCTTCGAAACCGCTTGAGATACAAACATGAAATATTTACCAAAGTGGTCATATACAAATCATACGCTGATATTTTTTCACTAGCATTCACACATCTATGAGAAAATTTCACATTTATGCTTGAAAATACAGTCTCAAAGAAGAAAAGTTTTTTGTCTTGTCGTTTTGCGAAACAAACTTTGTACCATCGGATAGGGAATTTCATTCTGAACAATTTGATGCATAAGACTTCGTATGTTTGTGAATCGCTTCGATTAAGCCAGCGTTAATTTACACTCAACACTAAAAGTTTTTATTCAAACGCGCCAAGCTTAATAACCTTGTACAACGTCATTTCGCTTTATGTAAACAACCCCGAGAGTAAAATATCGCATAACGTGGTTTAAGTTGATTTTCTCGACAACCACTAAAGCTAGTGTGATCAAATTTTCAGTAGAATAACCAGCTGTTTGTTAGCTACAGCTTTTCTACTAATAGTTTTGTTCCAACATACGTGCTTATGTGATAAAAATCACTTTGAAAACTTTCGCAAGAAGGAAACTTTTTTATGTCGGTGATTTGTGAAACAAGACTTATATCAGCTTGTAAAGAATTGCATGCTGAATATTTTGATGTATGATGTGAAGTGCTTTCGCTAACTACTCAACGAATAGAGCAGAAATATAGCGCAACACAAACGCTCTTTCTAAGTTCTATAAAATCAACTTCGACTCGACGACGTTATGAATCGCACAGTGTACAAAATGATTTTCAAGTAAACAATCGGGTTAAGTCAAGTTGCTTTACAACCGCTATAGATTTCAAGATGATATTTTCACCATATTGTCGCGATTGATGCTGGCAACATTTTTTGTAGGGAACATTTTGCTGTAATCAGTTCGTACATGTGAGTAATTTTCAATTTTTTGCTCGAAAATACATTCTCAATGAAGAAAAGTTTTTTGTCTTGTCGTTTTGCGAAACAAAATTGGTATCATCGTGTAGAGAATTGAATTCCGCACAAATTGATGTATAACACTACATGATTATACCTATCGCTGTGAAAATCTCAACCCAAAACGCTTCTGTACAAAATGCACTTTTAAGTTTCAAAGTTAAAGTTAACTGAACGTCGTGACAGCGCGCTGGAGAAAAATCAGATTTCTTCAAAGTTTAAGGCGGTGTATCTCCACAACCGCTAAAGATATTGAGTTGAAATCTTCGCGATATTGTTTGGATTGATACAAGTAATAAATTTTGTTGGGCATGTATGAGAAATTTTCACTTTATTGCTTACAAAACAGGTATCAAAGAAGGAAACGTTTTTGTCTATTTTACTAGCGAAATGATTTTGGCACCATCTTGTAGGCATTGAAATTCCGTATATTTTGATATGACATACTTGTATGTTTGTTGTATCGCTTGATCAAGACTGGCCGAAAACCATTTTCCTATACTCGCGCTTTCACTTTAAACTAC
Source organism: Congeria kusceri (assembly GCA_027627225.1). NCBI lineage: Eukaryota > Metazoa > Mollusca > Bivalvia > Myida > Dreissenidae > Congeria > Congeria kusceri. The sequence continues at coordinate 102,466 of JAPFQT010000286.1, read as the reverse complement.
ACAAAATTCACAACTTGAAAGTCATTTTCTATCGATGTAAACAACCGAGGAGAGATTTCAAACGAAAGCGGTTTATGTTGATTTTCTCCGAAATGACTGATGATATCAACATGAAATTTTCAACATAATATTCAGCTCTATGGTAGCTACAATTTTTGTCTCGCCTATTTTGTTCTCACTCGAATGACTGCATCAGAAATTCAAGCTTGAAAACTTCGCTAAGAAGAATTTTTTTTGTTTGATTTATTAGTGCAATAATTTTGATATCAGTTTGTACAGAATTCAATTCTGCGCATTTTAATGTATAACATTCTACATTGGGTCTTAACACAACGAATACACAGCCCGAAAACAAATCTACACGGAACGCATTTCAATCTTTAACTTTAAAAGTTTTAACTGAACGTCGAGACCCGGCGCGCTGCGAGTAGAAAACTGATTTCGTACATAGTTTAAGTCGTCGTTTCTTCCCAACCGCTTGAGATACAAACATGCAATCTTTACCAACTTGTTCGGCGCGATATTAGCAACAAGTTTTGTGGGGATCATTTTTTCACTAGCATTTACGCGTGTATGTGAAAATTGCAGTTTTTTGCTTGGAAAACGGGTCGGAGAGAAGAAAACTTTTTTGTCTACAGATAGTGTTCTGATTTTGGTATCGGCTTGTACAGAATTCAATTCCACGCATTTTGATATGACATACTTGTATTTTTATTGTATCGCTTGATCAATACTGACTGAAAACCATTTTCCTATAAACACGCCTTTGACAAATTCTTCATAACATGATATACACAACGTCGTTTTGCAAAGTGAATGTTCTACAGCGAAACGCATTGTACAGAAAGTTTAACTCGCATTATCTCAGCATCCAGTGGACAGATCTACATGAAATTTTCACCATATTGTTGGGCTTCATAGTAGCAATAAGTTTTGTGGGGATCATTTTTTGCTAACATATACGCATATGTGAGAAATTCTCAGTTTTTCGAATGAAAATCACTTCGCTTAGAAGGAAAAAAATTCCCATTCAAGACAAGTACAACACAATTGGTATCATCGGGTTCAGAATTCAATTTTCCACAAACTGGTGTACATTACTCTACACTTCGTCCAACCATAACGAAAATACAGCGGCAAAACGCATTCACGCTAATCGAAATTTTCAAGACTTAAAGTATCGAGTTAAACTCAACGACGTTTGACAGCGTAAATAGTAGACGAAACTGTGTTTGTTTGGAAGCGGTTTAAGTCAAATTTCTCCGAAATGACTGATGATATCAACATGAAATTTTTAACTTAATATTCAGCCCTAAGGTAGCTACAATTTTTGTCTCGCCCATTTTGTTCACACACGAATTATTGTATCATAATTCAAAGCTTGAAAACTTCACTAAGAAAAAATTTGTTTTGTCTAATGAGCATTCATCGTAATTTTGGTATCATCGAGTAGAAAATTCGATTCCACGCAATTTGATATATTACACTTCAGTGTATGTCTAAACACAACAATGATACAGCCCGAGAACGGATTTCTACAAAGTGCAGTTAGATCTTTAAAAGTTAACAGCGCTAAAAAAATCACAACTTAAACGTCATTTCTATCGATGTAAACAACCGAGGAAAGATTTTGAACGAAAGCGGTTTATGTTGATTTTCTCCGAAATGACTGATGATATCAACATGAAATTTTTAACTTAATATTCAGCTCTAAGGTAGCTACAATTTTTGTCTCGCCTATTTTGTTCTCACTCGAATGACTGTATCAGAAATGTAAGAATAAAATATTCGCCAAGAATAACACTTTTTTGTCTGATTTATTAGCGCAATAATTTTGATATCGGTTTGTACAGAATTCAATTATGCACATTTTGATGTATAACATTCTACATTGAGTCTTAACACAACGAATACACTGCCCGAAAACGAATCTACATGGAACGCATTTCAATCTTTAACTTTACAAGTTTTAACTGAACGTCGAGACCCGGCGCGCTCCGAGTAGAAAACTGATTTCGTACATAGTTTAACTTGGCGTATCTTCCCAACCGCTCAAGATACAAACATGAAATATTTACCAAATTGTTCAGCGCGATATCATCTGCAAATCATACGCTGATATTTTTTCACAAGCATTTACACATCTATGAGAAAATTTCACATTATGCTTGGAAATCAAGTCGGTAAGAAGATAGTGAAACAAATTTGGTATCATCGGGTACAGAATTCAATCCTGTGCATTTTGATATATAACATTCCACAATCGGACTATCCACATCGAAAATACAGCCCTAAAACGTATCTAAGCTAAACGCATTTTACTCTCAGAACTTTAATTTCAGTGAACGTCGTGACAAGCGCTGCGATTAGAAAACTGATTTCGTACATAGTTTAACTTGGCGTATCTTCCAAACCGCTTGAGATACAAACATGCAATCTTTACCATTTTGTTCAGCGCGATATTAACAACAAGTTTTGTGGGGATCATTTTTCACTAGCATATACGCGCGTATGTGAAAATGGCAGTTTTTTGCTTGGAAAACGGGTCGGTAAGAAGATATTGTTCTGATTTTGGTATCGGCTTGTACAGAATTCAATTGCACGCATTTTGATATGACATACTTGTATGTTTATTGTATCGCTTGATCAAGACTGACCGAAAACCATTTTCCTATACTCGCGCTTTGAAAAAGTCTTCATAAAATACACAACGTCGTTTTGAAAAGTGAATGTTCTACAGCGAAACGCATTTAACAGAAAGTTTAAGTCTCGTTTTCTCAGCATCCAGTGGACAGATCTACATGAAATTTTCACTATAATGTTGGGCTTCATAGTAGCAACAAGTTTTGTGGGATCACTTTTGGCCAGCATATACGCATATGTGAGAAATTCTCAGTTTTTCGATAGAAAAAAATTCCCATTCACGACAAGTACAACAAAATTGGTATCATCATGTAGGAAAGTCAATTTTGCACAAAATGGTATATGATATTCTACAATACGCCGAACTATAAAGAAATTACGGCGAGAAAACGCATTCACGCCAGTCGAAATTTTCAAGACTTAAAGTTTCGAGTAAAACTCAACGACGTTTTGCTGCGAAAAGTAGACGAAACTGTGTTTGTTTGGAATCGGTTTATGTCGATTTTCTCAATAACGCGCGAACGCATTTTGATGAAATTTTCACTATCATAACCAGCAAACAGATTGGAACAATATAGGTTGGAACATTTTGCTATTAGATCAACGGGTATGTGAAAAAACTTCAGTTTATCGACCAAACTCGGATTGTTATGAAGAAAAGATGTTCATTTCTTAAAATAGTACAATAATTTTGGTATAATTCGATGGGGAATTCATTTTTGTGCAATTTGGTATAACATACTTGATGGTTTTGTAAGACGCTGCAATAATACGGGCCGAAAACCACATCACAACAAACACAGATTTCATGAATCGCGAAGAATTTGACCCTTCGTTCTCAGTGCAAATTTATGACGTCATTTCAATATATCTCATCCTAAAACTTAAAGCGGCGTTACATTTCGATGATAGAAAACTGCGCTTCTTCGCAAGTGGTTTAACTTCAATATCTTTTCAACCCGTTGTCCAAAATGAACGAAATTTCCACCAGATTAACAGAAATTTCGACGCGCACATATCCATCATATTTGTTTGTATTGAATCGAATAGGGGACTTATGATATTTTGATTTTTACGCAAATTCGACTTTACATTTTGAGCTTTAATGAACAATTGTACAGATAACCACAACATTTTCATATCATCTTGTAGGGAATATATTGATGAATATTTTGGTATATGTGTTTTGCTATTTCTTTTCGGGACATCAAAACTATAATCGCAAAACATAGTTGAACCAAACACGTCGGGGTAAGTCCCTTTAAGACTGCCAAAACATATCGCGCTGATTTCGTTTAACCTACGTCATGTAAACAATTGATTTCTAAAAATTTCTTGAATCTTGAATTGTTCAGGGTTTCATGGAGAAAAATAAACGGGTGGAACTGGATAGTTTGTGATGTTGTTTTTGTGGTGAATATTTTGAGGATTAGATCTACTGTAAATGTAAAATATGATCTAGGATTATTTCAGAACAATAGGTTAGTGAGTTTGACTAAATATTTTTCTATTATCGCATTGTGTCGTTTTTATGTTGAATGTGAAAATCTGCGTTGGGTTCGCTTCAAAACGATTTAAACACGAAATACCATGGATTTACTGGATGTATTGGATGGACTCATTTTTATCAATTTTTAGGAGCACACAAACTGTGAATATTTCAGTTGTTGTGTTCTTGGAAATAAAATCATCACAAAGTCAATATGGATCGGATTTTTGAATGTCACGTTTTATTTTACGATTATACATCAAATACACATTTAACAAAAAACTCAAATCATGAGCTGTAAACATTTTCTATGTGAATTTCTGTCATTCATGGTTTGGTCGTCGAAGAGAGCGGACGTGTTTTTCGGAGGTCTCGACGTCGCGCTCATTATAAATTGAATGGCGCGGGCCAAGTTCGCTCAGTTGCGACTTGGACATTGACCGAGACGGACGTGTTTTTTGAACGCTCTGAAAAAAAAGTTTTGACTTTGAATTTTTTTTTCTATGACTGAATCTCAGTTGACTGATGGACATTGACGAAGACAGACGTGTTTTTGTGAGCTCTGAAAAAAAAACTTTGACTTTGATTTTCGTTTACGATGATTAAGTCTCAGTTGACTTTTGGACGTTGAACGAGACGGACGTACTTTCGTGAGGTCTTACTTTTGTTCTTTAGGATGTGAACTGACTTGGTGTTGTAGAATAACAGTTGAGCGATGACTGCGATGTACTTGGTACTCGGGTTATTGAATGACGGGTGGACTGTTATGTAGGGACAGTGTTGTGCGATAACGACTTGACTTAGACTTGGGTTGTGAAATGAAGTTGTACTCTTATGGCGACGAAAACTATTGAACGTTTACTATTGACTGACTGCGCTGTATTTCTTTGAGCGGTAAATATGAAATGTTTGACAATTATTTTTTTTTGAACGACTTTACTTCAGTTGAACTCTGGACGTCGGACCGATCGGACGTGTTTATCGGAGCTCTGACTTTGACTGTTGTGCACAAATTAAATTTTTGTTGCGGTTTGAAGCGATTTTGTTTCAGTTGATGTTCAGATGCCGAGCTGTGCGGACGTGTTTCTTGGAGCTGAGCTGTCAACTAAAACGTGAGTATAAACTTTTTTGTTTTTTGATAGTTGTTGTATTGTAGGAGTAAACATGGTTAACGATAACAGTGGGTAGAATTACACAGTACTTGACTGAGTTGAAGTGGAGTTGCTTTCATAGAATGATGGTGTATGGTGGTTGAGCGGATTTGAGTTGTTCTATAGAAGTGAATTGCGTTCAGTGAATGCGATGGGTAGAAATTACGCAGTACTGTCACAGTGTCGAGAGTTTGTGATGAGCGTGAAATATGATGGTGTATCATGATGGCAAAATAAATTGATGTTGAACAACGACGTTGTACCAAACAATTATCGAGCAGTAGTTTTTCGCTGCTTTGGAAGAGAACGGTTGTGTTTTTGTGCGCTCTGTGTGCGCTTTTGTTTATAAATGTTTGTGTGTTTGAAGCGATTTTGTTTCAGTTGATGTTCAGATGCCGAGCTGTGCGGACGTGTTTCTTGGAGCTGAGCTGTCAACTAAAACGTGAGTACAAACTTTTTTGTTTTTTGATAGTTGTTGTATTGTAGGAGTAAACATGGTTAACGATAACAGTGGGTAGAATTACACAGTACTTGACTGAGTTGAAGTGGAGTTGCTTTCATAGATGGTGGTTAGAAGTAAATTGCGTTCAGTGAATGCGATGGGTAGAAATTACTCAGTACTGTCACAGTGTCGAGAGTTTGTGATGAGCGTGAAATATGATGGTGTATCATGATGGCAAAATAAATTGATGTTGAACAACGACGTTGTACCAAACAATTATCGAGCAGTAGTTTTTCGCTGCTTTGGAAGAGAACGGTTGTGTTTTTGTGCGCTCTGTGTGCGCTTTTGTTTAGAAATGTTTGTGTGTTTGAAGCGATTTTGTTTCAGTTGATGTTCAGATGCCGAGCTGTGCGGACGTGTTTCTTGGAGCTGAGCTGTCAACTAAAACGTGAGTACAAACTTTTTTGTTTTTTGATAGTTGTTGTATTGTAGGAGTAAACATGGTTAACGATAACAGTGGGTAGAATTACACAGTACTTGACTGAGTTGAAGTGGAGTTGCTTTCATAGATGGTGGTTAGAAGTAAATTGCGTTCAGTGAATGCGATGCGTAGAAATTACTCAGTACTGTCACAGTGTCGAGATGTTGTGATGAGCGTGAAATATGATGGTGTATCATGATGGCATAGTAAATTGATTTTGAAGAACGACGTTGTACCAAACATTTATCGAGCAGTAGTTTTTCGCTGCTTTGGAAGAGAACAGTTGTGTTTTTCTGCGCTCTGTGTATAAATTAATTTTTTGTGTGTGTTTGAAGTGATTTTGTTTCAGTTTATGTTCAGATGCCGAGCTGTGCGGACGTGTTTCTTGGAGCTGAGCTGTCAACTAAAACGTGAGTACAAACTTTTTGTATTGTTTGTTAGTATAAGGGTATGTGAATGATGATAGCTAGGGTAGAATTGCTCAGTACTCGAAAATAAGTGTCTAGAATCAAAATGCTGATGTGTGATGGTTACACAATATTCAGTGAGCTACCGGTGGGGTTTGAAACGAACTGAGTGATGATGTAAAATGATGAGCACTTATCAATAAAACTTGAGTTTGTGTAGATCTGCACTTTCTATGATATGGTATTGTTTAACTTTTGTTTGCATGCTGTTTTTATTTCAGGTGGCTGTGGTAAGTATTGTAGTGTAAGAATCTTTCAACAAAGTATGATTAAGGAAAACTGCTTTGGAGTCTATTGAACAGTTTCAGATAGAAAACTTTTAACATGTGTCTGATGATAGCAATCTATCGAAACGCTTTTGTTGATCTACACTTTCTATGATATGATATTGCTTAACTTTTGTTTGCATGCTGTTTTTATTTCAGGTGGCTGTGGTGAGTATTGTTGATTTTACTACATATTTTTAGTTTTCAATAAAGTATGATAAATGAAAACTGCTGTCAAGTCGTTTGTACAGTTTATGGACGAACATGTGTGTGATGCTAGCAAGGGTAGAACTACTCAGTACTTGAAATGAAGTGTATAGGATCAGACTGCTGATGTATGATAGCTATAGAATAGGCTCAATACTAGCCAGTATTAAGAGTTGAGCTACAGTGGGGGTGTAAATCGAACCGATGGTGTAAAAGGATGGTGAAATGCTCTGAACAAAACATGATGCTGCAGTAAAAATGTGGTTGTTGATTTGCACTTACTATGCTATGATATTGTTTTGCATGCATGTTGTCACACTGCAATTTTATTTCAGGTGGCTGTGGTAAGTATTGTAGTGTAAGAATTTTTGAATATACGATGATAAATGAAAACTGCTTTCGAGTCTTTTGTACAGTTTCAGAGAGTCTATAACTCTATAACAACTCTGTCGGTTGGTGTTCATGAGTGTGAGCTCTATACAGCAATGTTTGAGTAGTACAGAAACTGTTGTGGTCTCCAGTTGTTCGTGAATTATCAACAGAGCTATGAATACATGAAATTGTTTCAATGTTTTAACAATGAGTTTTTATGCTATGCATGTTTTGATTTAGTTCGTTTCAGATATGACATGAAATGAAGACCTGACAGTTAAACAGAGCTGAGGAACAAAGAGGTAAGTGTGTTTCATTTCACTATGAATAGTACATTTTGTTTGATTTTATCAAACCGTACAAGAACAGCATTTCAGTGAGTTGATGTTTCTCACTGTATGGTATTGTAAAATTGCTGAGTATGTATGTAACTCAAAGCTGTACCAATAGAACATTATAAAACATTAACTTTTTGTTCAGACTTTCAGATGTTTGCTTGCAGTGTAAGTTTGGCAGCCGAAGTGAGCAGACGTGTTTTCTGGAGCCCCAACATCATTCTTGAAGGTAAGTAACTATGGTTGTTTTGCTTTGCATGTTTTCATATGTTTCAGACTTTCACACAGAGATGCCTTGATAACTGGAGTTGAGCAGCCAAGCAGTTGAGTACAGAGCTGTGAAACAGTGAAAGGTAAGCACTTTTCAATCAATTTTTGTGCCATGCATGTTTTGTTTCAATACATTTCAGACTGCCACACAGAATTGACAGTTAACAGAGAGGCCAAGCAGTCGTGACCCTTGATGCCTTGATAACTGGAGTTGAGCAGCCAAGCAGTTGAGTACAGGGCAGTGAAACAGTGAAAGGTAAGTACTTTTCAATGAATTTTTGTACCATGTATGTTTTGTTTCAATACATTTCAGGAGTGCTTTTGCAGTGATGATCTGACAGTTGGAGTGAACAGAGAAGCCAAGCAGTCGTGATTTTTGAGCTTCTCAACAAGCCTTCAAGGTAAGTCTAGAATATACTCAATGCTAGTGAACTATAAAAATTTTGTTCAGACTGTCAGTGAAGTTCTGTCAGTTGCATTTAGGCAGTCGAGCAGAACAGACGTACTTTTGAAAGCTCTCATATCTGCTATGAAAAACTGTCCTTATGATATGTTATGTTTGTTTGTTGTTGTTTGTACTATATTTCAGATGCTGTTTGCAGTGATGGTTTGAAAGCTGACCTGAACAGAAAAGCAATCCATCTGGTGAGTACAAAATTGTTCTTATATGGTATGTCTTGTGAATGCTTCTATGTTTCAGGTGTACTTGCAGTGAGCGACGAAGACGATTCAAGAAGTGGACCCTAGTTGAGAAAGTGGATGGAACATACAGAAAGGTAAGTGGAACAATTGTGTTTGTTTGATTTGTACCATGCATGTTTTGCTTTGCTCTGTTTCAGATTTTATAAGCAGTGGGTCTCATCAGAGAAGACGTGAGTGAAGAAGGATTTCAACTGCTGTGACTCAACTCAACAGAAGGTAGGTATGCTTTTAATTCATTGAGTTGAGTCGTACAATGTGATGTGATGTTATACTTTACTTTGTTTCAGATTCGAGTCACTGGTGTACACAGAGAAGAAGTGTTTGAAGAAGGAATTCCACTACTGTGACTCACCTCTACAGAAGCAAGGTAAGTCGATCAAATTGTTGTTTTGATTTGTACTACTGTGATGTTATGCTATTTTTCAGGTTTGCCATGCAGTGAGGGAGAAGAAATATTTCAAGAAAGAGTAAGCTGCTGCGACTCAACTTCAAGAACAAGGTAAGTGGAAACTATGTTGTATACGATATGATGCTTTGCTTCTCTTTGTTTCAGGTTTTGACTCGCAGAGATGTTTATGACAGCTGGGGACAGGACAGGAATTCAGCTGCTGTAACTCGACTCTATACACGAGGTAAGTGGAAACAAATTGTTGTTGTGTATCATGTTTTTGCTCTGCTGTACTCTATTTCAGATTGCACTGGTAGAGATGGCTTGGCAGAGATGGCTTGGGAGAGATGTTTTGACAGCTGGGGACAGGACAGGAACTCTATACACGAGGTAAGTGGAAACAAATTGTTGTTGTGTATCATGTTTTCCTCTGCTGTACTCTATTTCAGATTGCACTGGTAGAGATGGCTTGGCAGAGATGTTTTGACAGCTGGGGACAGGACAGGAATTCAGCTGCTGTGACACAACTCAAGAGTATACAAAGGTAAGTCAAAACAAACTGTTGGTTTGTATATTGTGTTTGTATGCTCTTCTATGTTTCAGATTTGAATTGCAGAGAATGTTCCACAGTGGGTCAAGAAAAAGAGAAGAGCAAATGTTTCCTCGGTAAGCTGTCAAAACTCTACTCAACAAGGTAAGTGAACATTTGTTGGTTTGTTTTGTGCCATGATATGCTTTACACTGTTTCAGATTCGACTTGTGGGTCTTCACAGAGCAGACTTTTGGACAACTAAGAAGTTGAGAAACAGAGAAGGATTCAAGATCAGCAATGTAAGTCTTTATTGTTTTGCTATGCAAAATGTCTTTTCCATTTCAGTAAAGCTGTGGTACGTATAACATTTGTGTTATTACTAGTATTGATAGACTTGATATCTACACTATACAATAGATTTTAACTTTTGTTGTGCTATGCAAAATGTCTTTTCCATTTCAGCTGGGCAGAGGTAAGTACATTTTGTTTCTTGATGTATAAGTTAAATCTGTATAAATATTGGTTAACATACCATGTCTTTTTCATCTCAGCTTTGTGATGTAAAGTAGATTGTTTTCTATGATTGTACATTGAACTGTTTTGTTTGACTGATGCTATGTAAAATATCTTTTCCATTTCAGCTAGGCAGAAGTAAGTAGACTTTGTTTCTTGATGTATAAGTTAAATCTGTATAAATATTGGTTAACATACCATGTCTTTTTCAGCTCAGCTTTGTGATGTAAAGTAGATTGTTTTCTATGATTGTACATTGAACTGTTTTGTTTGACTGATGCCATGTAAAATATCTTTTCCATTTCAGCTAGGCAGAAGTAAGTAGACTTTGTTTCTTGATATACGAGTAAACGTGTGCACATTTTGTTTCAACATAACATGTCTTTTTCATTTCAGCTTTGTGATGGTAAGTAGATTGTTTTCTTTAATTGCACAGTGAACTGTTTTGTTTGACTGATGTTATGCAAAATGTCTTTTCCATTTCAGGTTGCCGATGGTAAGTAGATTTTGTTTATTGATATACAAGTAAACCTGTGCACAGTTTGTTTCAACATAACATGTCTTGTTCATTTCATCTTTGTGACGGTAAGTAGATTCTTTTCTATAATTGCGCATTGAACTGTTTTGTTTGACTGATGTTATGCAAAATGTCTTTTCCATTTCAGCTGGGCAGAGGTAAGTAGATTTTGTTTCTTGATATACAAGTAAACGTGTGCACATTTTGTTTTAACATAACATGTCTTTTTCATTTCAGTGTTTGTGGTGGTAAGTACAAAAGTTTGAAAAGTTTGAAAAGCTAGTGAAGCTGTGATGGATACAAAATGTTCTGCTTATAAGTACAGTTGTGCATATTGTATACACTTCATGTATATAAAACATCTCAACCATTTTGATAACGTGTGTTTGCTATGCAAAATGTCTTTTTCATTTCAGTTTCCAGAGGTGAGTACAAAAAAAGTTGAAAAGTTGTTTTTTGTTCAGTTACTGTTTTGTTCACAATTGTGTTGACTATTAGGAACGTGCATGCATAATTTCAGCTCGGGTTTGGAGTGAAGAAAAGTGGAGATTTCCAGCAGCAGGATTGGATCCACAATACAATGTAAGTACTTTTACTCACAGTTTTGAGTTGTGTTCATTGTGTGTTAATATGCTATCATTGCTATGAACTTAACTTTTGCATTTCAGTGAAGAAGGTAAGTAGAATTGTTCACTGTTTACTGTTAACTGTTACAATTCAACATTGTGTTCATAAACAAAAAGTCGTACAAACATATTGAAAGTTTCTCATCATGCTTTCTATTTCATTTCAGGTCTACTACTAGACTAGCAGTGACAGCAAGGAGCCTTCGCAGAATCAACTATACAAACAAGTAAGTATCAGTTGAACAATGGATTGAGATTTTTTTTACTGTTATGTGTTCATTGTGTTAACATGCTATCATTGCTATGAACATGACTTTTGCATTTCAGTGAAGAAGGTAAGTAGAATTGTTCACTGTTTACTGTTAACTGTTACATAAACAAAAACTCGTACACACATATTGAAAGTTTCTCATCATGCTTTCTATTTCATTTCAGCTCTACTACAGACTAGCAGTGACAGCAAGAAGCCTTCGCAGAATCAACTATACAAACAAGTAAGTATCATTTGAACAATGGATTGAGATTTTGTTACTGTTATGTGTTGATTGTTTTCTTTGACTATTATACACATGCGTGGTTTATTTTCATTTCAGGCAGTTCAGTTTACTTTTACTGTTCACTGTTTGATAATGCATTGTAACAAACTCTATATTTGCTCTCTTTTTTCAGTGCCACTTCGCCAGTCTTGATACGGATACCGAGCAGTCAATACAGGCGTGAGGTGTGGAGAGACTGGATCATATCCTGAGTAGAGCTGCGACAAAACTCTAAACACATGAACATTTTCCCTTGCATGGGAAGCAGTGCAATCCATGTAACTTTGCGAAGGTCTGTCGACCGAAAAATGTGAACATTGTGAAAATAGTGAAAATTGTGAACTGAAACGAACATAGTGAACTGAAACGAACTGTTGACAGTGTTATATGTTTTAACATTGTGTATGTTGTTATGTCAAAAATAAAGGAGATTTCTCCCGCTGATAATGCTGAAGTTTCACTTTGTATATATTTGTTTCTTGTTTTGTTGTGCTGGCCAGCAATATTGATGTATATGTTTGTATGCATGCATATTTCAACTATCAACATTCTTAAGATGTACGTCTCTACTTTGGCTCAAGAGACTTAACCAAAAAAAAACGCATTGATCTCGATCGACTGAGAATCACTTATGGGTAGTGGCAAGGCTCCCTTGTTTGCAGAGCAGGCGAACAAGCGTAGGGTCGACAGTGCCTAGGCGAGTCACTATTCATATTTGATTACCACCGGTTTAGCTCAATGTAAGTGTTGTCTTTACACTGCTATTGGTAAGCAGTACTGCTATTTGGCATGCAGAAAGACAACAGTAGCAGTCAATTAGCTGAGTTTGGGCGACCGAGGTATGTAGGTGTCGTTAGACCGACTCCACAAGTGTGAAGCGCACTGATAGCACTTGGGGGGAAACGCCTCGGTTTTCGATGCTAAGATGTTCTAACCGTGCTGTCGTAGACTCTGGCAAGGCTCCTCAGTCTATTGCGAGGGACACTCATTTTTGCCCGCTAAGCTCTAGAACTGACGTTGGGTCGATGCTTCGGCGAGTCCGAGGACGCGATGGCACTGTTAGGGCTACCGGCCAGTTGATGACTGCATGAAAGTCTACTAAGGGCTGGGTGGGAAGGCGACTTCTCTTGTGCATAGACAAGAGGAACGGTCACAAGTCCGTGTAAACGCCGAGTGACACCCGAGCATAGAAATTGACTTTTGAGTTGATGTGATATGATGAAAAAAAACTATATACAGCAGTTTCACCGAATTGAATGAATTTCGCCATATGGCCATTAGCTAGTGCGCTTCGATGAAGAGTTGACACTCATTGCATTTTATGTACTTCTTGCGTTTAGATTAACAAGCAGATGCTTGTAAACTGATAGCAGTTACTAGCTTCTGAATACATACACATTTGTACAACGGCTCGTCATAGGTATATCTCGTCTTGCAATGAGAAATATCGACATAAAATGTTAAGCGTGTCAAGGCTTGAAATTGCGCAAGTGAATCGATGAAATGAAACTATATGAAGCAGTTTTACCGATTTTCATGACTCGCCGTATAGCTAGCTACACATACCGAAATTGTACGACTCAATGTTGTGTTAAACATTCAATTGCATTAACATTGCATTGGATATTGACAAGCATTGGTTTCTCATCAAACTATCACAACTAGTACAGCTTATGATGTTTGCCTGCGGCCAAGCATGCAACTGTTGTGTTGTACTCAATCTTAAAATGTTTCGCTATGCTACAAACGTATTTGCAAATCAACAACTCAATGGTTTATGAACAGTAAAACCATGACAAAGAAGTTCAAATCAGCAGAATGCCGTTATTACTCAATATTCAATTGTCAATGAAATGTTCCAGCAACTTAGGCTTGCATAGGTTTAGATTTCTGTCTCTACTTTGGCACAAGATACTTAACATGAAACATTTTGCAAGCAGACGCTTTTCAAAATTTGTCCGCTGAGATTGAAAGTCAGAGGAAGTCCTGCTCAGCTAGCTGTGTAACAACGTAGGGCGAGGCTGCAAGCCAATACGAAATGAGGCGTTATAAAGCTGCCCTTCCCCGCGATCGTTGTGAAATACTTTCGGCACTAGCTGGGAACCTTTTCAACACCACATTGTTGCGCTGTTGGAAGGGTGGTAGGCACACATGGTGACATGTCTGTGCTTTGCCGTGCGACACCCGTGATATTCCCGTGAGGTGAAACGGGATATCTTGATCTGGCTCTCTCAGAAATGCTGCAACGCATGACCGAATAAACATTTTTGGTTAAGTGCATTATTGCACAACTGAGTCTGCTATTTGCTATCAAGTATATCTATTCTCAGGCAGGGTGGGAAGGCGACTTCTCTTGTGCTCAGACAAGAGGAACGGTCACAAGTCCGTGAAAACGCCGAGTGACACCCGAAAACTTTCAAGAGCATAGCATAGAAATTTACGTTTGAGTTGAGGTGAAAAAAAACACTATATACTGCAGTTTTACAGATTATGGCCATTAACTTGTGCGCTTCGATGAAGCTTTAACACTCATTGCGTTTTAGGTACTTCTTGCGTTGAGATTTACAAGCACTACGGCTCATCATAGGTATATCTTGTCTTGCAATGAGAAATATCAACATAAAATGTTAAACGTATCAAGGCTTGAAATTGCGCAAGTGAATCGATGAAAAAAACCTATATGAAGCAGTTTTACCAAATGTTATGACTTTCGCCGTATAGCAGCAACACACTCTGAAATTGTGCGACTCAATGTTGTGTTATGAAATTAACAAGCATTGGGTTCTCATCAAACTATCACAACTAGTACAGCGTATGAAACTGTTGGAAAAAACTATTTCAGATCAAAACTGCAAATTTCATTGTTCGCCTTCGGCCAAGCATGCAACTGTTTTGTGTTGTACTCAACAATATGCTACAAACGTATTTGCAAATCAACAACTCGATGGTTTGTGAACAATAAAAACCATAGAAGTTCAAACAAGAAATGAAGCCTACAGGTACAGTCTTACCAAACAATAGCTATCTTTTTGGTGGTAAAGCGACTCTTTTCCTTGTGAAAAGAACGGTCACAAGTCCGTGCAAAACGCTGAGTGACACCAATCCACAGAAATCAATTCGAAATACTTGACTCTGCAGCTTGTATGAACGTGTTTGCAACATCAGAATAGTTTAAAGCAGAACGCTTTTCCTTCTTCGAGGGAGAAGAGATCTGGGTGCAAGTCCCGGTTCTGGTTATAACACAAATACTCGCTGCTTAGTTGAAATGCCATGACAAAACATACTTTAACGCTTACTGAGACCAAACACCACTAGGGTCGATTTCGAGTTGCGAAAATACTCGCTGCTAAGTTGAAATATCCATCATCCTGCTGTGCCATGACAAAAACATTCTCAAACGCTTAATCGGGTGGGACCAAACACCACTAGTGTCGATTTCGAGTTGCTGAGCACATGATTGCAATGTACCAGTGTCAATTGCAGAGTATCATACCTACACACTTTCTCGATGGACCAAATGCCCATAGGTTCGATTTTGAGTTGCTAGACACAAAAAGCAACCAAGCTATGTTACAAAAAGTTTTATTCAACAATCACGATGTGACATGGCAATTCTGTGTGTATTTCGAGTTGCTGAACACATGATAGCAATGTACCAGTCGCATACAAAATTCTCTATTTAGTTTGTAGCAAAACTAGATGACCGCTCGATTGCAATGTACCAGTCGCATATGCTATTATGTTCGCATAAAACTCACAAATTGCTGAGCACACGATTTCAATAAAGATGTTAAACAATATCAAGTTTGAGAACACGATCAAATTTGAACTTTTGAACATTCAGATTCTGAAATGATTCATACTCCTTCACACTTAACTTTCTCGTGGGACCAAATGCCCATAGGTTCGATTTCGAGTTGCTATAAAGTACGACATATCACCGAAAGTGCGTTTAGTCAAACAAATAGGAAACGGAATTCATGTAAAATCGTAAATAACTACATGAATCTCAATTAATAACATACGATCAAATAGAAATCGTCAATAGTGATGAAACGCCTACCTCGTACACACGGCTTCGAGGACAAAATGAAACAATTCAATAACATAAGGGAGCTAGCCACGCTAGAAGTTTCTCAAGGAGTATCACATTGTTGTCTCCCTTGCCGACCTGATAAGCATTAGATTTTTAGTGTATTTTAAGTCGCACATTTTTACAAAACGAGTGTTGACACTTTTTATAAACTTGATGTACTAGTAAAATGCTGAATTGTACATTGAACTGGGTAATATAAAGAATAAAATGAAAAGTCGCAAAATCAATAAACTTTAATGGATCTGAAATAGATAAAAAATATTGATTGTCATTAGAACTAGACATCACTCGGAGAGCGCATATTGCAGTGTGCTTAGTGACTGTCAATTATCAGATGTATTAAAAACAATTGATTGTCATTAGAACTAGACATCACTCGGAGAGCGCATATGGCAGTGTGCTTAGTGACTGTCAATTATCAGCTGTATTAAAAACACTTGATTGTCATTAGAACTAGACATCACTCGGAGAGCGCATATTGCAGTGTGCTTAGTGACTGTCAATTATCAGCTGTATTAAAAACAATTGGTTGTCATTAGAACTAGACATCACTAGGAGAGCGCATATGGCAGTGTGCTTAGTGACTGTCAATTATCAGCTGTATTAAAAACCATTGATTGTCATTAGAACTAGACATCACTCGGAGAGCGCATATTGCAGTGTGCTTAGTGACTGTCAGTTATCAGCTGTATTAAAAACAATTGGTTGTCATTAGAACTAGACATCACTCGGAGAGCGCATATGGCAGTGTGCTTAGTGACTGTCAGTTATCAGATGTATTAAAAACAACTGATTGTCATTAGAACTAGACATCACTCGGAGAGCGCATATGGCAGTGTGCTTAGTGACTGTCAGTTATCAGCTGTATTAAAAACAATTGGTTGTCATTAGAACTAGACATCACTCGGAGAGCGCATATGGCAGTGTGCTTAGTGACTGTCAATTATCAGCTGTATTAACAACCATTGGTTGTCATTAGAACTAGACATCACTCGGCGAGCGCATATTGCAGTGTGCTTAGTGACTGTCAATTATCAGATGTATAAAAAAAAATTGATTGTCATTAGAACTAGACATCACTCGGATAGCGCATATGGCAGTGTGCTTAGTGACTGTCAATAATCAGCTGTATTAAAAACAATTGATTGTCATTAGAACTATACATCACTCGGAGAGCGCATATTGCAGTGTGCTTAGTGACTGTCAATTATCAGCTGTATTAAAAACAATTGATTGTCATTAGATCTAGACATCACTCGGAGAGCGCATATTGCAGTGTGCTTAGTGACTGTCAATTATCAGATGTATTAAAAACAATTGATTGTCATTAGAACTAGACATCACTAGGAGAGCGCATATTGCATTGTGCTTAGTGACTGTCAATTATCAGCTGTATTAAAAACAATTGATTGTCATTAGAACTAGACATCACTCGGAGAGCGCATATTGCAGTGTGCTTAGTGACTGTCAATTATCAGCTGAATTAAAAACAATTGATTGTCATTAGAACTAGACATCTCTCGGAGAGCGCATATTGCAGTGTGCTTAGTGACTGTCAGTTATCAGCTGCATTAAAAACAATTGATTGTCATTAGAACTAGACATCACTCGGAGAGCGCATATTGCAGTGTGCTTAGTGACTGTCAATTATCAGCTGTATTAAAAACAATTGACTGTCATTAGAACTAGACATCACTCGGAGAGCGCATATTGCAGTGTGCTAAGTGACTGTCAATTATCAGCTGTATTAAAAAAAATTGATTGTCATTAGAACTAGACATCTCTCGGAGAGCGCATATTGCAGTGTGCTTAGTGACTGTCAGTTATCAGCTGTATTAAAAACAATTGATTGTCATTAGAACTAGACATCACTAGGAGAGCGCATATTGCAGTGTGCTTAGTGACTGTCAATTATCAGCTGTATTAAAAACAATTGATTGTCATTAGAACTAGACATCACTCGGAGAGCGCATATTGCAGTGTGCTTAGTGACTGTCAATTATCAGCTGTATTAAAAACAATTGATTGTCATTAGAACTAGACATCTCTCGGAGAGCGCATATTGCAGTGTGCTTAGTGACTGTCAGTTATCAGCTGTATTAAAAACAATTGATTGTCATTAGAACTAGACATCACTAGGAGAGCGCATATTGCAGTGTGCATAGTGACTGTCAATTATCAGCTGTATTAAAAACAATTGATTGTCATTAGAACTAGACATCACTCGGAGAGCGCATATTGCAGTGTGCTTCGTGACTGTCAATTATCAGCTGTATTAAAAACAATTGATTGTCATTAGAACTAGACATCTCTCGGAGAGCGCATATTGCAGTGTGCTTAGTGACTGTCAATTATCAGATGTATTAAAAACAATTGATTGTCATTAGAACTAGACATCACTCGGAGAGCGCATATTGCAGTGTGCTTAGTGACTGTCAATTATCAGCTGTATTAAAAACAATTGATTGTCATTAGAACTAGACAACACTCGGAGAGCGCATATTGCAGTGTGCTTAGTGACTGTCAATTATCAGCTGTATTAAAAACAATTGATTGTCGTTAGAACTAGACAACACTCGGAGAGCGCATATGGCAGTGTGCTTAGTGACTGTCAATTATAAGCTGTATTAAAAAAAATTGATTGCCATTAGAACTATACATCACTCGGAGAGCGCATATTGCAGTGTGCTTAGTGACTGTCAATTATCAGATGTATTAAAAACAATTGATTGTCATTAGAACTAGACATCACTCGGAGAGCACATATGGCAGTGTGCTTAGTGACTGTCAATTATCAGCTGTATTAAAAACAATTGATTGTCATTAGAACTAGACATCACTCGGAGAGCGCATATGGAAGTGTGCTTAGTGACTGTCAATTATCAGCTGTATTACAAACTATTGATTGTCATTAGAACCAGACATCACTAGGAGAGCGCATATTGCAGTGTGCTTAGTGACTGTCAATTATCAGCTGTATTAAAAACAATTGATTGTCATTAGAACTAGACATCACTCGGAGAGCGCATATGGCAGTGTGCTTAGTGGCTGTCAATTATCAGATGTATTAAAAACAATTGGTTGTCATTAGAACTAGACATCACTCGGAGAGCGCATATGGCAGTGTGCTTAGTGACTGTCAATTATCAGATGTATTAAAAACAATTGATTGTCATTAGAACTAGACATCACTCGGAGAGCACATATGGCAGTGTGCTTAGTGACTGTCAATTATCAGATGTATTAAAAACAATTGATTGTCATTAGAACTAGACATCACTCGGAGAGCGCATATGGCAGTGTGCTTAGTGACTGTCAATTATCAGCTGTATTAAAAACAATTGATTGTCATTAGAACTAGACATCACTCGGAGAGCGCATATTGCAGTGTGCTTAGTGACTGTCAATTATCAGCTGTATTAGAAACAATTGGTTGTCATTAGAACTAGACATCACTAGGAGAGCGCATATTGCAGTGTGCTTAGTGACTGTCAGTTATCAGCTGTATTAAAAACAATTGATTGTCATTAGAACTAGACATCACACGGAGAGCGCATATTGCAGTGTGCTTAGTGACTGTCAATTATCAGCTGTATTAAAAACAATTGATTGTCATTAGAACTAGGCATCACTCGGAGAGCGCATATTGCAGTGTGCTTAGTGACTGTCAGTTATCAGCTGTATTAAAAACAATTGATTGTCATTAGAACTAGACATCATTCGGAGAGCGCATATTGCAGTGTGCTTTGTGACTGTCAATTATCAGCTGTATTAAAAACAATTGATTGTCATTTGAACTAGACATCTCTCGGAGAGCGCATATTGCAGTGTGCTTAGTGACTGTCAGTTATCAGCTGTATTAAAAACAATTGATTGTCATTAGAACTAGACATCACTAGGAGAGCGCATATTGCAGTGTGCATAGTGACTGTCAATTATCAGCTGTATTAAAAACAATTGATTGTCATTAGAACTAGACATCACTCGGAGAGCGCATATTGCAGTGTGCTTAGTGACTGTCAATTATCAGCTGTATTAAAAACAATTGATTGTCATTAGAACTAGACAACACTCGGAGAGCGCATATTGCAGTGTGCTTAGTGACTGTCAATTATCAGCTGTATTAAAAACAATTGATTGTCGTTAGAACTAGACAACACTCGGAGAGCGCATATGGCAGTGTGCTTAGTGACTGTCAATTATAAGCTGTATTAAAAAAAATTGATTGCCATTAGAACTATACATCACTCGGAGAGCGCATATTGCAGTGTGCTAAGTGACTGTCAATTATCAGATGTATTAAAAACAATTGATTGTCATTAGAACTAGACATCACTCGGAGAGCACATATGGCAGTGTGCTTAGTGACTGTCAATTATCAGCTGTATTAAAAACAATTGATTGTCATTAGAACTAGACATCACTCGGAGAGCGCATATGGAAGTGTGCTTAGTGACTGTCAATTATCAGCTGTATTACAAACTATTGATTGTCATTAGAACCAGACATCACTAGGAGAGCGCATATTGCAGTGTGCTTAGTGAATGTCAATTATCAGCTGTATTAAAAACAATTGATTGTCATTAGAACTAGACATCACTCGGAGAGCGCATATGGCAGTGTGCTTAGTGGCTGTCAATTATCAGATGTATTAAAAACAATTGGTTGTCATTAGAACTAGACATCACTCGGAGAGCGCATATGGCAGTGTGCTTAGTGACTGTCAATTATCAGCTGTATTAAAAACAATTGATTGTCATTAGAACTAGACATCACTCGGAGAGCACATATGGCAGTGTGCTTAGTGACTGTCAATTATCAGATGTATTAAAAACAATTGATTGTCATTAGAACTAGACATCACTCGGAGAGCGCATATGGCAGTGTGCTTAGTGACTGTCAATTATCAGCTGTATTAAAAACAATTGATTGTCATTAGAACTAGACATCACTCGGAGAGCGCATATTGCAGTGTGCTTAGTGACTGTCAATTATCAGCTGTATTAGAAACAATTGGTTGTCATTAGAACTAGACATCACTAGGAGAGCGCATATTGCAGTGTGCTTAGTGACTGTCAGTTATCAGCTGTATTAAAAACAATTGATTGTCATTAGAACTAGACATCACACGGAGAGCGCATATTGCAGTGTGCTTAGTGACTGTCAATTATCAGCTGTATTAAAAACAATTGATTGTCATTAGAACTAGACATCACTCGGAGAGCGCATATTGCAGTGTGCTTAGTGACTGTCAGTTATCAGCTGTATTAAAAACAATTGATTGTCATTAGAACTAGACATCACTCGGAGAGCGCATATTGCAGTGTGCTTTGTGACTGTCAATTATCAGCTGTATTAAAAACAATTGATTGTCATTTGAACTAGACATCACTCGGAGAGCGTATATGGCAGTGTGCTTAGTGACTGTCAGTTATCAGCTGTATTAAAAACAATTGATTGTCATTAGAAGTAGACATCACTCGGAGAGCGCATATTGCAGTGTGCTTAGTGACTGTCAATTATCAGATGTATAAAAAACAATTGATTGTCATTAGAACTAGACATCACTCGGAGAGCGCATATTGCAGTGTGCTTAGTGACTGTCAAGTATCAGCTGTATTAAAAACAATTGATTGTCATTAGAACTAGACATCACTAGGAGAGCGCATATTGCAGTGTGCTTAGTGACTGTCAATTATCAGATGTATTAAAAACAATTGATTGTCATTAGAACTAGACATCACTCGGACAGCGCATATGGCAGTGTGCTTAGTGACTGTCAGTTATCAGCTGTATTAAAAACAATTGATTGTCATTAGAACTAGACATCACTCGGAGGGCGCATATTGCAGTGTGCTTAGTGACTGTCAATTATCAGCTGTATTAAAAACAATTGATTGTCATTAGAACTAGACATCACTCGGCGAGCGCATATTGCAGTGTGCTTAGTGACTGTCAGTTATAAGCTGTATTAAAAACAATTGATTGTCATTAGAACTAGACATCACTCGGAGAGCGCATATGGCAGTGTGCTTAGAGACTGCCAATTATCAGCTGTATTAAAAACAATTGGTTGTCATTAGAACTAGACATCACTCGGAGAGCGCATATTGCAGTGTGCTTAGTGACTGTCAGTTATCAGCTGTATAAAAAAACAATTGATTGTCATTAGAACTAGACATCACTCGGAGAGCGCAGATTGCAGTGTGCTTAGTGACTGTCAATTATCAGATGTATTAAAAACAATTGATTGTCATTAGAACTAGACATCACTCTGACAGCGCATATTGCAGTGTGCTTAGTGACTGTCAATTATCAGCTGTATTAAAAACAATTGATTGTCATTAGAACTAGACATCACTCGGAGAGCGCATATTGCAGTGTGCTTAGTGACTGTCAGTTATCAGCTGTATTAAAAACAATTGGTTGTCATTAGAACTAGACATCACTCGGAGAGCGCATATGGCAGTGTGCTTAGTGACTGTCAGTTATCAGATGTATTAAAAACAACTGATTGTCATTAGAACTAGACATCACTCGGAGAGCGCATATGGCAGTGTGCTTAGTGACTGTCAGTTATCAGCTGTATTAAAAACAATTGGTTGTCATTAGAACTAGACATCACTCGGAGAGCGCATATGGCAGTGTGCTTAGTGACTGTCAATTATCAGCTGTATTAACAACCATTGGTTGTCATTAGAACTAGACATCACTCGGAGAGCGCATATTGCAGTGTGCTTAGTGACTGTCAATTATCAGATGTATTAAAAACAATTGATTGTCATTAGAACTAGACATCACTCGGAGAGCGCATATTGCAGTGTGCTTAGTGACTGTCAATTATCAGCTGTATTAAAAACAATTGATTGTCATTAGATCTAGACATCACTCGGAGAGCGCATATTGCAGTGTGCTTAGTGACTGTCAATTATCAGATGTATTAAAAACAATTGATTGTCATTAGAACTAGACATCACTAGGAGAGCGCATATTGCATTGTGCTTAGTGACTGTCAATTATCAGCTGTATTAAAAACAATTGATTGTCATTAGAATTAGACATCACTCGGAGAGCGCATATTGCAGTGTGCTTAGTGACTGTAAATTATCAGCTGAATTAAAAACAATTGATTGTCATTAGAACTAGACATCTCTCGGAGAGCGCATATTGCAGTGTGCTTAGTGACTGTCAGTTATCAGCTGTATTAAAAACAATTGATTGTCATTAGAACTAGACATCACTCGGAGAGCGCATATTGCAGTGTGCTTAGTGACTGTCAATTATCAGCTGTATTAAAAACAATTGATTGTCATTAGAACTAGACATCACTCGGAGAGCGCATATTGCAGTGTGCTAAGTGACTGTCAATTATCAGCTGTATTAAAAAAAATTGATTGTCATTAGAACTAGACATCTCTCGGAGAGCGCATATTGCAGTGTGCTTAGTGACTGTCAGTTATCAGCTGTATTAAAAACAATTGATTGTCATTAGAACTAGACATCACTAGGAGAGCGCATATTGCAGTGTGCTTAGTGACTGTCAATTATCAGCTGTATTAAAAACAATTGATTGTCATTAGAACTAGACATCACTCGGAGAGCGCATATTGCAGTGTGCTTAGTGACTGTCAATTATCAGCTGTATTAAAAACAATTGATTGTCATTAGAACTAGACATCTCTCGGAGAGCGCATATTGCAGTGTGCTTAGTGACTGTCAGTTATCAGCTGTATTAAAAACAATTGATTGTCATTAGAACTAGACATCACTAGGAGAGCGCATATTGCAGTGTGCATAGTGACTGTCAATTATCAGCTGTATTAAAAACAATTGATTGTCATTATAACTAGACATCACTCGGAGAGCGCATATTGCAGTGTGCTTCGTGACTGTCAATTATCAGCTGTATTAAAAACAATTGATTGTCATTAGAACTAGACATCTCTCGGAGAGCGCATATTGCAGTGTGCTTAGTGACTGTCAATTATCAGATGTATTAAAAACAATTGATTGTCATTAGAACTAGACATCACTCGGAGAGCGCATATTGCAGTGTGCTTAGTGACTGTCAATTATCAGCTGTATTAAAAACAATTGATTGTCATTAGAACTAGACAACACTCGGAGAGCGCATATTGCAGTGTGCTTAGTGACTGTCAATTATCAGCTGTATTAAAAACAATTGATTGTCGTTAGAACTAGACAACACTCGGAGAGCGCATATGGCAGTGTGCTTAGCGACTGTCAATTATAAGCTGTATTAAAAAAAATTGATTGCCATTAGAACTATACATCACTCGGAGAGCGCATATTGCAGTGTGCTTAGTGACTGTCAATTATCAGATGTATTAAAAACAATTGATTGTCATTAGAACTAGACATCACTCGGAGAGCACATATGGCAGTGTGCTTAGTGACTGTCAATTATCAGCTGTATTAAAAACAATTGATTGTCATTAGAACTAGACATCACTCGGAGAGCGCATATGGAAGTGTGCTTAGTGACTGTCAATTATCAGCTGTATTACAAACTATTGATTGTCATTAGAACCAGACATCACTAGGAGAGCGCATATTGCAGTGTGCTTAGTGACTGTCAATTATCAGCTGTATTAAAAACAATTGATTGTCATTAGAACTAGACATCACTCGGAGAGCGCATATGGCAGTGTGCTTAGTGACTGTCAATTATCAGATGTATTAAAAACAATTGGTTGTCATTAGAACTAGACATCACTCGGAGAGCGCATATGGCAGTGTGCTTAGTGACTGTCAATTATCAGCTGTATTAAAAACAATTGATTGTCATTAGAACTAGACATCTCTCGGAGAGCACATATGGCAGTGTGCTTAGTGACTGTCAATTATCAGATGTATTAAAAACAATTGATTGTCATTAGAACTAGACATCACTCGGAGAGCGCATATGGCAGTGTGCTTAGTGACTGTCAATTATCAGCTGTATTAAAAACAATTGATTGTCATTAGAACTAGACATCACTCGGAGAGCGCATATTGCAGTGTGCTTAGTGACTGTCAATTATCAGCTGTATTAGAAACAATTGGTTGTCATTAGAACTAGACATCACTATGAGAGCGCATATTGCAGTGTGCTTAGTGACTGTCAGTTATCAGCTGTATTAAAAACAATTGATTGTCATTAGAACTAGACATCACACGGAGAGCGCATATTGCAGTGTGCTTAGTGACTGTCAATTATCAGCTGTATTAAAAACAATTGATTGTCATTAGAACTAGACATCACTCGGAGAGCGCATATTGCAGTGTGCTTAGTGACTGTCAGTTATCAGCTGTATTAAAAACAATTGATTGTCATTAGAAGTAGACATCACTCGGAGAGCGCATATTGCAGTGTGCTTAGTGACTGTCAATTATCAGATGTATTAAAAACAATTGATTGTCATTAGAACTAGACATCACTCGGAGAGCGCATATTGCAGTGTGCTTAGTGACTGTCAAGTATCAGCTGTATTAAAAACAATTGATTGTCATTAGAACTAGACATCACTAGGAGAGCGCATATTGCAGTGTGCTTAGTGACTGTCAATTATCAGATGTATTAAAAACAATTGATTGTCATTAGAACTAGACATCACTCGGACAGCGCATATGGCAGTGTGCTTAGTGACTGTCAGTTATCAGCTGTATTAAAAACAATTGATTGTCATTAGAACTAGACATCACTCGGAGGGCGCATATTGCAGTGTGCTTAGTGACTGTCAATTATCAGCTGTATTAAAAACAATTGATTGTCATTAGAACTAGACATCACTCGGCGAGCGCATATTGCAGTGTGCTTAGTGACTGTCAGTTATAAGCTGTATTAAAAACAATTGATTGTCATTAGAACTAGACATCACTCGGAGAGCGCATATGGCAGTGTGCTTAGAGACTGCCAATTATCAGCTGTATTAAAAACAATTGGTTGTCATTAGAACTAGACATCACTCGGAGAGCGCATATTGCAGTGTGCTTAGTGACTGTCAGTTATCAGCTGTATAAAAAAACAATTGATTGTCATTAGAACTAGACATCACTCGGAGAGCGCAGATTGCAGTGTGCTTAGTGACTGTCAATTATCAGATGTATTAAAAACAATTGATTGTCATTAGAACTAGACATCACTCTGACAGCGCATATTGCAGTGTGCTTAGTGACTGTCAATTATCAGCTGTATTAAAAACAATTGATTGTCATTAGAACTAGACATCACTCTGACAGCGCATATTGCAGTGTGCTTAGTGACTGTCAATTATCAGCTGTATTAAAAACAATTGATTGTCATTAGAACTAGACATCACTCTGACAGCGCATACTGCAGTGTGCTTAGTGACTGTCAATTATCAGCTGTATTAAAAACTATTGATTGTCATTTGAACTAGACATCACTCGGAGAGCGCATATTGCAGTGTGCTTAGTGACTGTCAATTATCAGCTGTATTAAAAACAATTGATTGTCATTAGAACTAGACATCACTCGGAGAGCGCATATGGCAGTGTGCTTAGTGACTGTCAATTATCAGTTGTATTAAAAACAATTGGATTTCATTAGAACTAGACATCACTCGGAGAGCGCATATTGCAGTGTGCTTAGTGACTGTCAATTATCAGCTGTATTAAAAACAATTGGTTGTCATTAGAACTAGACATCACTCGGAGAGCGCATATTGCAGTGTGCTTAGTGACTGTCAGTTATCAGCTGTATTAAAAACAATTGATTGTCATTAGAACTAGACATCACTAGGAGAGCGCATATTGCAGTGTGCTTAGTGACTGTCAATTATCAGCTGTATTAAAAACAATTGATTGTCATTAGAACTAGACATCTCTCGGAGAGCGCATATTGCAGTGTGCTTAGTGACTGTCAGTTATCAGCTGTATTAAAAACAATTGATTGTCATTAGAACTAGACATCACTAGGAGAGCGCATATTGCAGTGTGCTTAGTGACTGTCAATTATCAGCTGTATTAAAAACAATTGATTGTCATTAGAACTAGACATCACTCGGAGAGCGCATATTGCAGTGTGCTTCGTGACTGTCAATTATCAGCTGTATTAAAAACAATTGATTGTCATTAGAACTAGACATCTCTCGGAGAGCGCATATTGCAGTGTGCTTAGTGACTGTCAATTATCAGATGTATTAAAAACAATTGATTGTCATTAGAACTAGACATCACTCGGAGAGCGCATATTGCAGTGTGCTTAGTGACTGTCAATTATCAGCTGTATTAAAAACAATTGATTGTCATTAGAACTAGACAACACTCGGAGAGCGCATATTGCAGTGTGCTTAGTGACTGTCAATTATCAGCTGTATTAAAAACAATTGATTGTCGTTAGAACTAGACAACACTCGGAGAGCGCATATGGCAGTGTGCTTAGTGACTGTCAATTATAAGCTGTATTAAAAAAAATTGATTGCCATTAGAACTATACATCACTCGGAGAGCGCATATTGCAGTGTGCTTAGTGACTGTCAATTATCAGATGTATTAAAAACAATTGATTGTCATTAGAACTAGACATCACTCGGAGAGCACATATGGCAGTGTGCTTAGTGACTGTCAATTATCAGCTGTATTAAAAACAATTGATTGTCATTAGAACTAGACATCACTCGGAGAGCGCATATGGAAGTGTGCTTAGTGACTGTCAATTATCAGCTGTATTACAAACTATTGATTGTCATTAGAACCAGACATCACTAGGAGAGCGCATATTGCAGTGTGCTTAGTGACTGTCAATTATCAGCTGTATTAAAAACAATTGATTGTCATTAGAACTAGACATCACTCGGAGAGCGCATATGGCAGTGTGCTTAGTGACTGTCAATTATCAGATGTATTAAAAACAATTGGTTGTCATTAGAACTAGACATCACTCGGAGAGCGCATATGGCAGTGTGCTTAGTGACTGTCAATTATCAGCTGTATTAAAAACAATTGATTGTCATTAGAACTAGACATCACTCGGAGAGCACATATGGCAGTGTGCTTAGTGACTGTCAATTATCAGATGTATTAAAAACAATTGATTGTCATTAGAACTAGACATCACTCGGAGAGCGCATATGGCAGTGTGCTTAGTGACTGTCAATTATCAGCTGTATTAAAAACAATTGATTGTCATTAGAACTAGACATCACTCGGAGAGCGCATATTGCAGTGTGCTTAGTGACTGTCAATTATCAGCTGTATTAGAAACAATTGGTTGTCATTAGAACTAGACATCACTAGGAGAGCGCATATTGCAGTGTGCTTAGTGACTGTCAGTTATCAGCTGTATTAAAAACAATTGATTGTCATTAGAACTAGACATCACACGGAGAGCGCATATTGCAGTGTGCTTAGTGACTGTCAATTATCAGCTGTATTAAAAACAATTGATTGTCATTAGAACTAGACATCACTCGGAGAGCGCATATTGCAGTGTGCTTAGTGACCGTCAGTTATCAGCTGTATTAAAAACAATTGATTGTCATTAGAACTAGACATCACTCGGAGAGCGCATATTGCAGTGTGCTTTGTGACTGTCAATTATCAGCTGTATTAAAAACAATTGATTGTCATTTGAACTAGACATCACTCGGAGAGCGTATATGGCAGTGTGCTTAGTGACTGTCAGTTATCAGCTGTATTAAAAACAATTGATTGTCATTAGAAGTAGACATCACTCGGAGAGCGCATATTGCAGTGTGCTTAGTGACTGTCAATTATCAGATGTATTAAAAACAATTGATTGTCATTAGAACTAGACATCACTCGGAGAGCGCATATTGCAGTGTGCTTAGTGACTGTCAAGTATCAGCTGTATTAAAAACAATTGATTGTCATTAGAACTAGACATCACTAGGAGAGCGCATATTGCAGTGTGCTTAGTGACTGTCAATTATCAGATGTATTAAAAACAATTGATTGTCATTAGAACTAGACATCACTCGGACAGCGCATATGGCAGTGTGCTTAGTGACTGTCAGTTATCAGCTGTATTAAAAACAATTGATTGTCATTAGAACTAGACATCACTCGGAGGGCGCATATTGCAGTGTGCTTAGTGACTGTCAATTATCAGCTGTATTAAAAACAATTGATTGTCATTAGAACTAGACATCACTCGGCGAGCGCATATTGCAGTGTGCTTAGTGACTGTCAGTTATAAGCTGTATTAAAAACAATTGATTGTCATTAGAACTAGACATCACTCGGAGAGCGCATATGGCAGTGTGCTTAGAGACTGCCAATTATCAGCTGTATTAAAAACAATTGGTTGTCATTAGAACTAGACATCACTCGGAGAGCGCATATTGCAGTGTGCTTAGTGCCTGTCAGTTATCAGCTGTATAAAAAAACAATTGATTGTCATTAGAACTAGACATCACTCGGAGAGCGCAGATTGCAGTGTGCTTAGTGACTGTCAATTATCAGATGTATTAAAAACAATTGATTGTCATTAGAACTAGACATCACTCTGACAGCGCATATTGCAGTGTGCTTAGTGACTGTCAATTATCAGCTGTATTAAAAACAATTGATTGTCATTAGAACTAGACATCACTCTGACAGCGCATATTGCAGTGTGCTTAGTGACTGTCAATTATCAGCTGTATTAAAAACAATTGATTGTCATTAGAACTAGACATCACTCTGACAGCGCATACTGCAGTGTGCTTAGTGACTGTCAATTATCAGCTGTATTAAAAACTATTGATTGTCATTTGAACTAGACATCACTCGGAGAGCGCATATTGCAGTGTGCTTAGTGACTGTCAATTATCAGCTGTATTAAAAACAATTGATTGTCATTAGAACTAGACATCACTCGGAGAGCGCATATGGCAGTGTGCTTAGTGACTGTCAATTATCAGTTGTATTAAAAACAATTGGATTTCATTAGAACTAGACATCACTCGGAGAGCGCATATTGCAGTGTGCATAGTGACTGTCAATTATCAGCTGTATTAAAAACAATTGGTTGTCATTAGAACTAGACATCACTCGGAGAGCGCATATTGCAGTGTGCTTAGTGACTGTCAATTATCAGCTGTATTAAAAACAATTGGTTGTCATTAGAACTAGACATCACTCGGAGAGCGCATATTGCAGTGTGCTAAGTGATTGTCAGTTATCAGCTGTATTAAAAACAATTGATTGTCATTAGAACTAGACATCACTCGGAGAGCGTATATTGCAGTGTGCTTAGTGACTATCAATTATCAGCTGTATTAAAAACAATTGATTGTCATTAGAACTAGACATCACTCGGAGAGCGCATATTGCAGTGTGCTTAGTGACTGTCAATTATCAGCTGTATTAAAAACAATTGATTGTCATTAGAACTAGACATCACTCGGAGAGCGCATATGGCAGTGTGCTTAGTGACTGTCAGTTATCAGCTGTATTAAAAACAATTGATTGTCATTAGAACTAGACATCACTCGGAGAGCGCATATTGCAGTGTGCTTAGTGACTGTCAATTATCAGCTGTATTAAAAACAATTGATTGTCATTAGAACTAGACATCACTCGGAGAGCGCATATGGCAGTGTGCTTAGTGACTGTCAATTATCAGCTGTATTAAATCCAATTGGTTGTCATTAGAACTAGACATCACTCGGAGAGCGCATATTGCAGTGTGCTTAGTGACTGTCAGTTATCAGCTGTATTAAAAACAATTGGTTGTCATTAGAACTAGACATCACTCGGACAGCGCATATTGCAGTGTGCTTAGTGACTCTCAGTTATCAGCTGTATTAAATCCAATTGGTTGTCATTAGAACTAGACATCACTCGGAGAGCGCATATTGCAGTGTGCTTAGTGACTGTCAATTATCAGCTGTATTAAATCCAATTGGTTGTCATTAGAACTAGACATCACTCGGAGAGCGCATATTGCAGTGTGCTTAGTGACTGTCAGTTATCAGCTGTATAAAAAAACAATTGATTGTCATTAGAACTAGACATCACTCGGAGAGCGCATATTGCAGTGTGCTTAGTGACTGTCAGTTATCAGCTGTATAAAAAAACAATTGATTGTCATTAGAACTAGACATCACTCGGAGAGCGCATATTGCAGTGTGCTTAGTGACTGTCAATTATCAGCTGTATTAAAAACAATTGATTGTCATTAGAACTAGACATCACTCGGAGAGCGCATATGGCAGTGTGCTTAGTGACTGTCAATTATCAGCTGTATTAATAACAATTGATTGTCATTAGAACTAGACATCACTCGGCGAGCGCATATTGCAGTGTGCTTAGTGACTGTCAATTATCAGCTGTATTAAAAACAATTGATTGTCATTAGAACTAGACATCACTCGGAGAGCGCATATTGCAGTGTGCTTAGTGACTGTCAATTATCAGCTGTATTAAAAACAATTGATTGTCATTAGAACTAGACATCACTCGGACAGCGCATATTGCAGTGTGCTTAGTGACTGTCAATTATCAGCTGTATTAAAAACAATTGATTGTCATTAGAACTAGACATCACTCGGAGAGCGCATATTGCAGTGTGCTTAGTGACTGTCAATTATCAGCTGTATTAAAAACAATTGATTGTCATTAGAACTAGACATCACTCGGAGAGCGCATATTGCAGTGTGCATAGTGACTGTCAATTATCAGCTGTATTAAAAATAATTGATTTTCATTAGAACTAGACATCACTAGGAGAGCGCATATTGCAGTGTGCTTAGTGACTGTCAGTTATCAGCTGTATTAAAAACAATTGGTTGTCATTAGAACTAGACATCACTAGGAGAGCGCATATTGCAGTGTGCTTAGTGACTGTCAATTATCAACTGTATTAAAAACAATTGATTGTCATTAGAACTAGACATCACTCGGAGTGCGCATATTGCAGTGTGCATAGTGACTGTCAATTATCAGCTGTATTAAAAACAATTTATTGTCATTAGAACTAGACATCACTCGGAGAGCGCATATGGCAGTGTGCTTAGTGACTGTCGATTATCAGCTGTATTAAAAACAATTGATTGTCATTAGAACTAGACATCACTAGGAGAGCGCATATTGCAGTGTGCTTAGTGACTGTCAGTTATCAGCTGTATTAAAAACAATTGATTGTCATTAGAACTAGACATCACTCGGAGAGCGCATATTGCAGTGTGCTTAGTGACTGTCAATTATCAACTGTATTAAAAACAATTGATTGTCATTAGAACTAGACATCACTCGGAGAGCGCATATGGCAGTGTGCTTAGTGACTGTCAGTTATCAGCTGTATTAAAAACACTTGATTGTCATTAGAACTAGACATCACTCGGAGAGCGCATATGGCAGTGTGTTTAGTGACTGTTAATTATCAGCTGTATTACAAACTATTGATTGTCATTAGAACTAGACATCACTCGGAGAGCGCATATTGCAGTGTGCTTAGTGACTGTCAATTATCAGCTGTATTAAAAACAATTGATTGTCATTAGAACTAGACATCACTCGGAGAGCGCATATGGCAGTGTGCTTAGTGACTGTCAATTATCAGCTGTATTAAAAACAATTGATTGTCATTAGAACTAGACATCACTCGGAAAGCGCATATTGCAGTGTGCTTAGTGACTGTCAATTATCAAGTGTATTAAAAACAATTGGTTGTCATTAGAACTAGACATCACTCGGAGAGCGCATATGGCAGTGTGCTTAGTGACTGTCAATTATCAGCTGTATTAAAAACATTTGATTGTCATTAGAACTAGACATCACTAGGAGAGCGCATATTGCAGTGTGCTTAGTGACTGTCAGTTATCAGGTGTATTAAAAACAATTGATTGTCATTAGAACTAGACATCACTCGGAGAGCGCATATGGCAGTGTGCTTAGTGACTGTCAATTATCAGCTGTATTAAAAACAATTGATTGTCATTAGAACTAGACATCACTTGGAGAGCGCATATTGCAGTGTGCTTAGTGACTGTTAATTATCAGCTGTATTACAAACTATTGATTGTCATTAGAACTAGACATCACTCGGAGAGCGCATATGGCAGTGTGCTTTGTGACTGTCAATTATCAGCTGTATTAAAAACAATTGATTGTCATTAGAACTAGACATCACTAGGAGAGCGCATATTGCAGTGTGCTTAGTGACTGTCAGTTATCAGCTGTATTGCAAACTATTGATTGTCATTAGAACTAGACATCACTCGGAGAGCGCATACTGCAGTGTGCTTAGTGACTGTCAATTATCGGCTGTATTAAAAACAATTGATTGTCATTAGAACTAGACATCACTCGGAGAGCGCATATTGCAGTGTGCTTAGTGACTGTCAATTATCAGCTGTATTAAAAACAATTGATTGACATTAGAACTAGATATCACTAGGACAGCGCATATTGCAGTGTGCTTAGTGACTGTCAATTATCAGCTGTATTAAAAACAATTGATTGTCATTAGAACTAAACATCACTACTACTACTACTACTACTACTACTACTACTACTACTACTACTACTACTACTACTTCTTCTACTACTACTACCATTACTACGACTACTACAACAACTACTACTACCACTACTACTACTACTATTTCTACTACTACTATTACTACTACTTCTTCTTCTACTACTACTAATTCTACTACTACTCCTCTGATTACTACTAACACAATCAGTGACAATACAACTACTACTACTACTACTACTTCTTCTTCTACTACTACTACTACTACTACTACCACTAACACCACCACTACTTCTACTCCTTCCACTGCAGCTACATGTAGCGCAACCACCACCTCTACAACTATTCACCCGACCATAACTAATGCTCCCAACACGATTAATACACTGCACCGACTACTACTAACAACAACACTACCACCACAACGTCTACTTTTCTGACTACTTTTAACACAACCACAACCACTATTACCGGTACTTTTCTTTGGAATACTACTAACAGTAACTACTAGTAATAATTTACCACCACCAGAAGCATCACCACCAATGCTACTCCTGGTGGTGGTGGCGGTAGTGTTAGTAATTGTCGGAGATGTGCCAGTACAGGTTGTGTTCATATTAGTTGAAGTAGTAGTAGTGATAGTGGTTGTGGTGTAAATAGGAGTCGGATGAGTAGTAGATGTTGTGATGATGGAAGTGTTAAAAGTAGTCGGATGCGAAGTAGTGGTGGTGGTGGTGGTGGTGGTGTTAGTTGTATCCGTAGGTATAGAAGTAGTGATGGTGTTAATAGTAATCGGAGGAGTAGGAGTGGAGGCGGTGGTATTGTTCGTACTAGTAGGAGTAGTAGTAGTAGTAGTGGTGGTGGTGGTGGTGTTAGTAGTAGTCGGAGTATATATGGCAGTTGTGTTAGTAGTAGTCGGAGAAATGGTAGTGGTGGTGTTGATGTTAGTAGTAGTAGTGGCAGTGGTGTTAGAAGTTAGAAGTAGTCATAGGAGTTGTAGTGGTGGTGACGGTGGTATAAGTAGTAGTAATAGAAGTAGTATTGGTGGTGGTGAATTTGTTAGTAGTAGCAGTAGGGGTAGTAGTGGTAGTGGTGGGGGTGTTAGTAGTAGTCGGAGTATTAGTAGTGGCGGTGGTGTTAGTAGTAGTCGTAGGAGTCCTAGTTGTGGTGGTTGTGTCATCAGTAGTAGTCGTATGAGTATTAGTGTTGGTTCTGGTGGTGTTAGTAGTATGAATAATAGTGATGGTGATGGTTGTGGGGGTGGTATTAGCAATAGCAGTAGATGGAGTACTGGTAGTGGTGTTAGTAGTAGTCAGAGTATTAGTAGTGTTGGTTTTGGTTCTGTTAACGCGATATTATATGGATTTTATATAGAAATGTAGCTTATAATTATAATGAATTAATGTTGTATATGATGTTGATATGTATAATGTTGTATTATATAATCACAAAGCAAAACTTATTTCAATGAAATCTTAAATATGAACTGCTAACAAACCAGTACCAACTGAAGTTAAATACATTCTTTTAATTTACTGGCTGTCCTGACACCCATATATCAACTTGGGCATTACTGGCGCCCGTAAAAACATCGTGTTAATATATATTTACGGGAGATTCTTTCAACTGATTTGAATCATAATTGTACTTTATCATGTTACAAAGAGTTCTTTATAGAAGGAATTCTGTATAATTTTGTCACTAGAAGAGAGTATTTAAGTGCTATTTTGTGGGTCCTTTGAAACATGTTGTTGATAATATTTGATTAGCCCATAGTATCAAACCTGGCCATGATACAAATACTTTAAACATACCGTGATCTTAAATAAATTGCTAATTTCTAATTATTCAAAAACATAAGAAGTACATGTAATGAAAAAACTTTATGAAGAAGAAGTAGTTGAAATAATTATGACAATACGTCAGATAATAGAAGTGGTACTAGTATTTGTAGTAGTAGTAGTTGTAGTAGATGTAGTAGTAGTAGTAGTAGTTGTAGTAGATGTAGTAGTAGTAGTAGTAGCTGTGGTGGTAGTAGTAGTAGTAGTAGTAGCAGTAGTAGTAGTAGCAGTAGTAGTAGTAGTAGTGGTAGTAGTAGTATTAGTATTAGTATTAGTATTAGTAGTAGTAGTAGTAGTAGTAGTAATAGTAGTAGTAGTAGTAGTAGTAGTAGTAGTAGTAGTAGTGGTGGTGGTAGTGGTAGACGTACAAAAAGTAATTGAACTACTACTACTACTAGTTCTACTGGTAGAAGTAAAAGTAGTTGTAGTTGTTGTTGTAGCAGTAATAGTTGTAGTAGTAGTAGTACAGGTAGTAATAACAGTATTATAGTATTTGCAGTATTAACACCATAGTTGCATTTTCAGTAGGATACTGTTTTATTGATTTATATCGATTCCAGTTCGGAAACTAATAACTAATATTTTCATCGTAACGGATTAGTAATATATTTATGCATTAAGGTCAGGTTAAATTGTCCGAACTATACTGCTGTATGTTTTGTCCGAGATTAATGAGTCCACCTTTCTTTCTGGACAGTAAGCATATCAGATTGCAAATTTAATGCAAACGACTTGAAACATTTATGAAAAAAGGTCTTATGCATTATGAGTTGCAAACCTTGTGTTCTGTAATCACATCTACAGGTATAGTCTATTTAAATTCAGTTGATAGTGTATACATGTGCTCCATTAACTTGCAGATTGGGGACATTGTTATAAGCACAATGCAATCGCCTGTATTTGAATAGTCTGATTTACCCGTATTGATCCGTCCATGAGTATAACGATTCTTTTGGACAATGCTATCGGCAAATGTAACCCGAGAAATTGCTAACTTGATAATGCCTTTGTTGCAAAATGTGTTATTTTTAAAATGCAGTAACATCATGCAGTTACATCATGTATAATCAAAAACAGTACAACAAGATGGGAAGAGGTCCTTTGCAATATCAATGTATAATAATAATAATTTAATCTGAAATCTACAGATATTTACTATATCAGTACAATACTTATTTGTAATTAGTTTTGTACAGAAGGTATTATGTTTAACATAACCCCTGTAATAAGAGGCGCATCATGAATGTATATACATGTAGATGCTCCTACAGGAGCACTCTTGAGCGAGTATCTTTATTTTATACAAATATATATACAGATCCATATAAACGATGTACTTTATATAGAAATACTAACAGTAGCAGCAGCAGTAATAGTAGTAGTAGTAGTAGTAGTAGTAGTAATGGTGGTGGTGGTGATGGTGGTGGTGGTGGTAGTAGTAGTAGTATAAGTAATAGTAGTCGAAGTAGTAGTGGTATAAGTAGTAGTAGTAATAATAGTACTATACCTAACACCACCCTCTCTACTACTCATCTGAATACTACTTACACTACCACAACCATAACTTCTATTCCTCTGGGTATTGCTATCACTCGCAACACCATTACTACTACTCATCAGACTATTACTAACACCACCACCACTTCTCCGACCACTATTTATTGCTACGACGAGTACGACAACGACTACTACTACTACTACTTTTACACTATCACACCACTGCTACTACCCCACTTGAGGAGTAAAGGTGGTGACGATGTTATTGTTATTAGTAGTCGCAGACGTAGGTGGTTATGGCGGTAGTATTAGTAATATTAGTTATTACGGTGTTGGGAGTGTTAGTAATTGTCTGACAAGGTAGAAGTGGTTGTGGTGCTAGTGTCAGTAAATGTCGAGGATTAGCAGAGGTGGTGATGTTAGTGCTTGTAGTAGTCAGAGGACAAGTTATGGTGGTGGTGTTAGTAGCAATCACAGGAGAACAAATAGTAGCGGTGTTAGTGCTAGTAGTAGTCGCTTCGGCGCATCGTGTCGGCATGTCGGTGCATCGTGTCGGCGCGTCGGCGCATCGTCTCGGTGCTTTGGCATATTGCGTCGGCCCGTCGGCGACCTCAGAAATTAAAGAGCGCCGACGCGCCGAGACGATACGCCGACGCGCCAAGACGATTCGCCGACGCGGCGAGACAAGGCGCTGACACGATGCGCCGACGCAATGTGCCGAAGCGATATGAACATCGTTTCTTCGTATCTTCGCCCAATTTTATAGCCACATATGAAAAAAACACACGAGATTGCGACGTTTATTTCGCGTCAGCGTATCGTGCCGGCACTTCGGCGCATCGTCTCGGCGCTTCGGCGTATCGTGTCGGGGCCTCGGCGTATCATGTCGGCGCGTCGGCGCCCTTTTATAACCACAGGTCGAAGTCGCGAAACTACGATGGCAGCAACAAGACACCGTAGTTATGTGACAAACTGATTTTAATTGTTCATGTCGCTTTTTTAAATGACAGTTCCAGACATTCAGATATACGACTGAAACGGTTTCAAATTTGACACTGCATCAGCAGCAGATACATAATCCGATTTAATAGTAGTAGCAGTAGAAATAGTGAGAAGGAGCGTTTGTTGTTGTTGTGGAAATGTGTTGTAGTAGTAATAGGAGTCGGATTAGGAGAAGTAGCAGCAGCAGTACCATCAGCATTATTATTATTATTATTATTTAGTAGTAGTAGTAGTAGTAGTAGTAGTAGTAGTAGTAGTAGTAGTAGTAGTAGTAGTAGTAGTAGTAGTGGTAGTAGTAGTAGTAGTAGTAGTAGTAGTGTAGTGGTACTAGTAGTAGTAGTGGTACTAGTAGTAGTAGTGGTACTAGTAGTAGTAGTGGTAGTAGTGGTAGTAGTAGTAGTAGTAGTAGTAGTAGTAGTAGTAGTAGTGGTAGTAGTAGTGGTAGTAGTAGTAGTAGTAGTAGTAGTAGTAGTGGTAGTAGTAGTGGTAGTAGTAGTAGTAGTAGTAGTAGTAGTAGTAGTAGTAGTAGTAGTAGTAGTAGTAGTATTAGTAGTAGTGGTAGTAGTATTAGTAGTAGTAGTAGTAGTAGTAGTAGTAGTGGTAGTAGTAGTAGTAGTGGTAGTAGTAGTAGTAGTAGTAGTGGTACTAGTAGTAGTAGTGGTAGTTGTAGTAGTAGTGGTACTAGTAGTAGTAGTTAGTGTAGTAGTAGTGGTACTAGTAGTAGTAGTGGTACTACTAGTAGTAGTAGTAGTAGTAGTAGTAGTGGTACTAGTAGTAGTAGTGGTACTAGTAGTAGTAGTAGTAGTAGTAGTAATAGTGGTACTAGTAGTGGTAGTGGTACTAGTAGTAGTAGTGGTACTAATAGTAGTAGTGGTACTAGTAGTAGCAGTAGAAGTAGAGTAGTACTCGTACTAGGAGGAGGAGCTGAAAAAATGAGTTGGAGGAGCAGTAGTAGTAGTAGTAGTAGTAGTAGTAGTAGTAGTAGTAGTAGTAGTAGTAGTGGTAGTGGTAGTAGTTGTACTAGTAGTAGAAGAAGAAGTAGTAGTAGTTGGAGGAGTATGAGTAGTAGTAGTAATAGTATCTAGTGTAGCTAAAGGTGTAGGTGATTTTGTTGTTAATGTTGTTATAGTAATTGTAGAAACCGTAATGCGTTGTTGTTGTAGTAGTAGTAGCAGATGTAGTAGTAGTAGTAGCAGTGGTAGTAGTAGCAGTGGTAGTAGTAGCAGTGGTAGTAGTAGTAGTAGTAGTAGTAGTAGTAGTATTAGTAGCAGTAGTAGCAGTAGTAGTAGTAGTAGTAGTAGTAGTAGTAGTAGTAGTAGTAGTGGTAGTAGTAGTAGTAGCAGCAGCAGCAGCAGCAGCAACAGAAGCAGTAGCAGTAGCAGAAGTAGTAGTAGTAATATAGTAGTTTAATACGCTAAAGCCAAACAAAACATAACATTTTGTGCTCGTACCACCGTATCAGGTTTCGTGATATTTTATTTTAATTGTGAGGTGTATATATAGACGAATTTTTTTAATTTCGTTGTAAGATCGTATTTTATTTCACGAGTGCTCATGGAAAATGGTATTTTCACGAGTAGCGTAGCTATGATCTAATTTCACAAAATATTTTATACCATTAATAAAACCCAATGTTTTAAACGCTAAAGACTAACAACTCATACTCTTTTGTACTCGTACCACAATGTCATGCTTCGTGGTCTTCTTTTATAATTGTGTTTGTATATATGTATATATAACACCCCGCATTTCCGGTTCATTACAGCCTCAGCATTTTTGGTTCTTACTTTCAATTAGTATTATGATTATGATGATTATTATTATTATTATTATTATTATTATTATTATTATAAGCAACATAAACAGCAGCAGTTGTATGAGTAATAGTAATTGCAGTTGCAGTTATAGTATTATTAGTAATAATAGTAGAAGTTATTGTTTTCAAGTAGTAGAAGTTGTTGATGTAGCAGGTGTATTAGTAGCAGTAGTAGAAGTCATTGTCGCACTCATAGTATCAATAAATAGACAGAGAATGGTTGAGGTAGTGGTGTTAGTGCGAGTAGTTCAAGTTGTAGGAGTAGAAGTAGTGGTGGCTGAGGTGATGAAAGTAGTAGTTGGAAAAGAAACAGTGGTTTTGGTAGGGTTAGTAACAGTCGAAGGAATATTAGTAACGACCAGGAAAAGAAGTACCACAATATCCCATCCCTTTAAAAGAAGCCTGTGAATGAATTATGTCATTTATTTATTTCAGAACACCATAATGTACAGAAAAATATGTCTTATATATACATCATTAACAGTAGGTATTGTACGATACAACTATAGATCAACATTTTAGTGAGCATGAATGTTAAATTCAACGGGTACTACTGCTAGTACTACTACAATTACTACTGCTATTACTACTACTACTGCTAATACTACAACTACTTCTTCTGCTACTACTACTACAAGTACTACTACTACTACTACATCTACTACTACTACTACAACAACAACGCACTACGGTTTATACAACTACTACATCTGGTTGGGATGTTGCATAATAAACATTATTAGGATTATTGTGATTACATATGTTATGCTATACCTTTTTACTACAATATAAAGGCGTCTTTTTTAAATTCATGTATATGTTATTTGATGGTATTTTATAATAATGATTAATGTCTACATTCATAATTTATTTTGAAAACCTTTAAATGTATACATAAATGCCAACCGAAACATGCGGTCCAATGTGACTGACGACAGTAAGTTATATATTTATAATTATTTATACATTTATAAAATTTTCTGAAAACGGATAATGGATATTATGGTCAATACGCACTTTGTTTTAAACACATTTACTAGAATAATAATTACGCTAAAACCGTGAATGTGCATTTCATTAAATAGTTTGAATGATAAAAGAGAGTAAAAAGTTTCAAAAATCTTAAAATAGTTATGAAAAAATGTTTGTGTTTACACAGAGTCTTACGTGTTATGCATGATAGCACGCTGACATTTCAAAATCAAATCTATTCTGTTTTCAGAGGCTAATTCGAAGTTTGCTTAAATACTTTTTCATACATGTCGAGCAGTTATGGATAAAATACATTTAAATATGTTTAAATATTATGCAGTATACTGTATTGTAACAGATAAGATCTATTTAATAAGCATAATAATGTTATCCCGAATTGCTGTAAACTTAATGTGCGTTATTTTAAAAATTGTGTAACTTCAAAACGAGTTTGGTGGCATGTACATGAACTTGTTATCACACTTTGATTATTGTGATCAATAAAACATAACATCACCAGCAGTATGAACAGCATTATTAACAACAGTATAAGCGGTAGCATTATAAGCAGTAGTAGTAATTGTTGAACTAGAAAACTCTCGGAAAGTGCAGACTTCTGCCGAGACAGATCATTTGATACTATATGTGTTGTGTAACTATACAGCATTATAAGGTGGAAAGATGCCTTTTATCATAACACAAAAGAATCTATAAAAAATAT
Source organism: Congeria kusceri (assembly GCA_027627225.1). Taxonomy (NCBI): domain Eukaryota; kingdom Metazoa; phylum Mollusca; class Bivalvia; order Myida; family Dreissenidae; genus Congeria; species Congeria kusceri. Next base: position 61,135 of record JAPFQT010000286.1, on the reverse strand, counting down.
TGGATCGAGACTATGTTTTGATTTGACCATCAACAAAATTTATGCATTAGTAGCCCCTTAATAGGCTTCATTTCTCATAGTGATGACAATACTGATGATGACCTTAACGATGATGAATATGATGATGACGACGATGATGATGGTGATGGTGATGATGGTAATTATGATGATGATGATGATGACAACGATGATGATGATTATGATAATGATGATGATGATCACAATGTAATTATGCTCCAAATGATTTCATTGATATGTCGCGATACAATTTTATCATAAAATATGTGAACAATATGATACGTAAGCATACCCCCGTTTTGGCCAATCACATTCTTCAAACTTATAAATGTTACAAATGATATCCTATTCTTCACAGGCATGTGAAAAATATGATTTGTAAAAAAATATGATCCTACAGAGCTTTAACATGTTCAACATTAGGTTACTATATTTGGATGACATAGTTTTCGTTATCCTTCTTTGCTAATTGCTTGACTATATTATTAAAATACGAAATTTTACGGGATATTTGTCAGTCTGTTGGATACTAACAAGTCAAAAATACAACATGTACTACTAATACTGCAGCGGCAGCTTCTAATACTATTTCTACTATTGCTTCTACAACAATTACTGCATCAGCCCGTGCTGCTGCTACAATTACAACATAAACTATTACTACTACTATTACTACTACTACTACTACTACTACTACTACTACTACTACTACTACTATTACTACTACTACTACACTACTACTACTACTACTACTACTACTACTACTACTACTACTACTACTACTACTACTACTACTACTACTACTACTACTACTACTACTACTACTACTACTACTACTACTACTACTTCTACTACTACTACTACTACTACTACTACTTCTACACTACTACTACTACTACTACTACTACTACTACTACTACTACTACTACTACTACTACTACTACTACTACTACTACTACTACTACTACTACTACTACTACTACTACTACTACTAGTACTACTACTAGTACTACTACTACTACTACTACTGCTACGTCTACTACTACTACTACTACTACTACTACTACTAGTACTACTAGTACTACTAATTCTACTACTGCCGCTGCTGCTACTGTTG
>JAPFQT010000286.1:47500-52500 GCA_027627225.1 Congeria kusceri | reverse complement strand
CTACTAACACAACCATAACTACTTCTACAATTCCTACTCGTACTGCTACTAGCACAACATCTATTACTACTACCATTTCTACTACTACTACTAGCACAACATCTATTACTACTACCATTTCTACTACTACTACTACTAGCACAACATCTATTACTACTACCATTTCTACTACTACTACTAGCACAACATCTATTACTACTACCATTTCTACTACTACTACTAGCACAACATCTATTACTACTACCATTTCTACTACTACTACTAGCACAACATCTATTACTACCATTTCTACTACTACTACTAGCACAACATCTATTGTTACTACCATTTCTACTACTACTACTAGCACAACATCTATTACTACTACCATTTCTACTACTACTACTAGCACAACATCTATTACTACTACCATTTCTACTACTACTACTAGCACAACATCTATTACTGCTACCATTTCTACTACTACTACTAGCACAACATCTATTACTACTACCATTTCTACTACTACTACTAGCACAACATCTATTACTACTACCATTTCTACTACTGCTACTAGCACAACATCTATTACTACTACCATTTCTACTACTACTAATACAAACACTAAAAACATGAACAGTGTTTATCCTTGGACTACGTCTTGAAGTAACGCTTCCACTACCACTTCTCCTGCGAACTACAAGCGCTAACACCGCAAATATTAGTACTCCTCTCACTACTACTTACATTATCACCACCACTACTTCTCCTCTGACTACTAATATCACTTACAGCACCACATCTACTACTCGTACGACAATTACATTCTACAATACAACAACAACAACGCACGTTCTATTTAAAATGCTTTTACTGCTACTACTACTAAAACTGACACTGTTCATGCTGTCGATATAGTGTATAAAATATATAGCCAATGTCAGTTATATATCTGAATGTCTGGTTCTATAAAATTAAAGAAAAAGCAAAGCGAAATTAACGATTACAATCAGTTTGCCACATATGTTACAGTACTACTTCTATCACAACTGCTACCTCTACTGCTACTACTTTACCACGATAACAATGACTTCTATTAGCAATAGTGTAACGAAACAACTTCTACTACTACATCCGCTACTGCTACTATTCCTTATTAAACTACTACTGCTGCTGCTGCTGCTACTGCTGCTGCTGCTGCTACTACTTCTACTTCTACTACTACTACTCCTACTCCTACTCCTAGTACTGGATTCGACTTTACAAGAAACACAACAACACGTAGTAGTAGTAGTATTAGTATTTGTTGTTGTTGTTGTTGTTATTTTGCACTTGTTATTTTTGTTTCCAAGCTTGTAATTATCTAAGGCAATAGTAGTACTGGAAATAGTTCTATTATTATTATTATCATCATCATCATCATCATCATCATCATCATTATTATTATTATTATTATTATGAATTACAGCTTCAACTTACTACTACTACTACTACTACTACTATTACTACTACTGCTACTACTACTACTACTACTACTACTACTACTACTACTACTATTACTACAACTACTACTACGTCTTCTTCTTCTTACATTAACACCACTGCTATTACTACTCCTCCGACGGCGATTAACCCTAACACTACCACTACTTTTTTTCCTCCAACTGCTGCTAACACTAACAAAAATAAACAATTATTATCCTCCAACTACAAATTACACTAACACCGCCACTACTACTAATACTCCTAATACTACCTACACTAACACTGCCACTACTACTACTCCAACTACTACTTCCACTAACACCGCCACTACAACTACTCCGGCTAAAACTTACACTAACACCTCCACTACTACTACTCCGACTACTACTTACACTAACACCACCACTACTACTACTCCGACTATTACTTACACTAACACCGCCACTACTACTACTTCTACGCCTCCGACTACTTCAATCACCGATACTACTACTACTACACCGACTACAGCTACAACTAATACCAACACCACTTCTTATACACTGACTACTACTAACACCACCACCACTACTACTACTCCAACTACTATCAATACTACACCCACAACCACTACTTCTCCATCTACTACTTTCACCAACACCATCACCACTTCTACTACTATCACTTCTACTATCTCTACCACAACTACCATTACTAATCAGCCGACTATTATTTATACTCCCATCACCACTACTACTGCTGCTTCGAATACTGCTAACACTTGCACCACCTACTTCTACTCCTTGAACTACTACTTACACTAACACCACCGCCACTTTTAATCATCTGACCATAAGTAACACTCCCCACAACACTACTACTACTACCCAAACTGCTATTAAAACTTTAAAACTACCACCGTCCCACCTACTATCCCTCCGAATAATACACTACCACCACTAACTATTCTTCTGAGTAATACTAACGCTACCACCACTACGCATACTGTTCCTATAAAATATACTGACATTTCTACCACAACTACTATTCCTCTGAATACTACCAACATCAATACTTCTTCTTTTCCAACCAGATCTAATGCTACCAACACCACCACTACTACTTACACTATGGGTATTACTAATAATCCTTCGACTATTACTAGCACTACCACTACCACTGTTTCTTTTCCAATAACTACTTACACTACCTCAGCCATCACTACTAATACTCCTACAACTTCAACTAATAACACTACCACAACCACCTCAACCACTCTCTGTCTATTTATTGCTACCACGAGTGAGACAATGACTTCTACTACTGCTACTTATACTCCTACTACATCAACTACTTCTCATACTTAACAACAACAACAACAACAACACCTCTACTACTCCACAGACAACTACTGAAACTACCACCACCACCACTTCTTCATTCTCAGACCATTAAAAACACTCCCAACACCCTAACTACTACTACTTATCCGACCATTTATAAGACTACCTCCAAATCCACCTTATGCGACTACTATTCACAATAATATCGTCACCACCTTTACTCCTCCAACAAACGCCTCTGCTACTACACCCTGGCTAAACTTACACTACCACCATCACTTCTACTCCTTCGACTACAATTAAGACTCACCACCGCATACCACTACCATTTTTCCTACCACTGCTACTACTCCTACCACCACTACTGCTACTGTTACAACAACAACAACTACGACTACTACTACTACTATAACTACTACTATTACTACTACCACAGTCACTACTACTCCTTTTACCATGACACGCATATGCAGTGTCAACTATGTCAACCATACCAGTCGTATATCTTAATGCCGGGCATTGTTATTTAAAAACAGCGACATAAACAATTACAATCATTTGTCACATACTCGTACGAGTATGTTACCGTACTATGTCTAATTCAACTACTACTTCTACTGCTACTCCTTTACCAAGACAACAATAACTTTCACTAATACTATTTTACTGCAACAACCATCACTACTACAACTACGGTAGAACTACTTAAAACACTGCCACTAACCCCACTACTTCTCTTCCGACTACTATTAACACTAACACAACCACCACTTGTTCTCCTCCGACTAATATTAACATTTTCACCACACCACTACTACTAACACAGGCATAACCACTTCTGCAATTCCTCAAACTACTATTTACTCCACCAGCACACGACTGCTTCTCCTCCGACTGCTACTAACACTACCACAACCATTACTACTACCCCTACCCATACTACTAATACTACTACTACCAGTTTCCCTACCACTGCTACTACTCCTACCATTACTACTCCAACTATTACTACTACCACTGCTACTACTTCTACAACAACAACAACAACTACTACTACTACTCCATTCACCATGACATTCATATCCCCTTTTCTACTTTTAGTGGTGTTAGTGGGGTAGTAGCAGTGGTGGTGATAGTATTACACAGTAGAAGTAGTAGTAGTAGTAGTAGTAGTAGTAGTAGTAGTAGTAGTACTAGTAGTAGTAGTAGTATTAGTAGTAGTAGTAGTAGTAGTAGTTATTGTTGTTGTTGTTGTTGTTGTTGTTGTCGTTGTCGTTGTCGTACTCGTAGTAGTAGTCTGGGAGCTTGAGTATGAAATGCAACCTGTATCAAAGACGTATATTATGTATTTCTGCGGAATTTCACTGTCCAGTTTAACAAAACAATTTTCAGCATGAATATTTTGAGTATATGTCGATATTGAAATCTAATTTATTGTTCTTGTGAATGAATGATTGCACGTTGTTATAACAACATTATAGTGATAATAGATACGGACATAACAATTCGGAAGACCTCATTTGTTTTACATTCTATACACTATATTAGATACCTACATATACATTACTACAAGGTGTTTGCAACTAAAGCCGGCTTTATTTCTGTCGAAAAACGCAAATTACGGTCACCTCTGGATTCATTTACTTTAAGTACCATCACTACCACCACCACCACCACCATCACCACTACCACCAACAACACAACTACCACTGCTACTACTACTAGTAATACTACTACTGCTACTACCGATGGTACTACTACTACTACTGATATTACTTATATTACTACTACTACTACAACTACTACAACAACAACTACTACTACTAATACTACTACTACTTATACTTATACTTATACTATTAGTACTTCTACTTCAACTTCTACTACTACTACTACTATACTATTGCTACTACTACTACTACTACTGCTACTGCTACTGCTACTACTACTACCACTACTATTACTACTACGACTACTACTACTACTACTACTACTACTACTTCTACTACTGCTGCTGCTATTACTACTACTATTACTACTACTACTACCTCTTCTACTACAACTTATACTGCTACTAATATTTGCATTTTGTTCATCCTAGATGTGAATTTGTATAGATATGTGCAAAATATAAAATCATAATGCGTATCTTTCTTCACGCGTTATACCAGTCATAGGATCATATCTGATGTTGTCAAATCCGGTATTAATCTC
>JAPFQT010000286.1:0-42500 GCA_027627225.1 Congeria kusceri | reverse complement strand
TATAATGCACAACGAGTGCGTAACAGTGATGTGAGTGATTATAATGCACAACGAGTGTGTAACAGTGATGTGAGTGATTATAGTAAACGCCGACATACAGTCGGCAAACGAGATGGCTTCAAGATATCATGATATGAAAATCCTCGTAGTTCATTTTGTCAATTCAATTTTGACGTTACGAGTTACTCGTATCGTGTTACGAGAGGATCGTGCCGGGTGCGATGCCTGCACAAGGAGCGTCCTGGAGATCTTGCAAAGACATTGGGCCCACTTCATGTACGAGGACCTAAGGTCGTCACTTTGTGACGATTGTGTGAGTATATTTAGAACCATGGTGCGCCTGTACACACATGGACGGTTATTATTAGAACCATGGTGCGCCTGTACAAACAAGGACGGTTATTATTAGAACCACGGTACGAGTGTACACACAAGGACGGTTATTACGGGTTTAAGGATCATTGATAAAAATGTTTACTATATATTTTGTGACGTCATTCAGTATTAGTTACCTGATAATCATATAAAAGTGAGACAACTCTAGCCCTGACGACTTTAGGTCCATGCGATCCTTATGTCGTCATGAACATGGTTCTAAGCTCTTCAGTAATCACCAAAAGTCGTCAATTATGATGAGTTCAATAGATTTATTACCAAAAAATTATATTTTAGTTACTGATGAAAAAGAAATAAAAGAATATAATAATTTTGGACTAAAAAGCACTCCGATTTCGTAGACCTCTGCTATGGCAGCTTACGCCGGCAAAAACCAACGCTATCAAAACAGTACATCCTTTGCAGTGGTTATGATTGACACACTTTTTAAATAGTCATTTGCCTGCAGATATGAAATACATTAGTAATAATTTCCCATTACTATTGTCAATTGATGGGGCTTATCAACTCGACTCCAGATTGCTGAACTGTTATCATCAGAAATATAAGTGCGCTGTAGGAACATATTGTTCACAAATCCTATTTTTCACACATATGAAAAACAGGATCTTATTTACACAGGTGTGAAAAATATGATCTCATTCTTCACAAATCGCAATCTCATTCTTCACATTTTATGTGAAATCTGTGATCGAGTCCAGTTTTTGAGATGCATTCAAATCATATTCTTCACACATGAAAAAAGTGTTCACATTTTCAAAATAGTGAATTTGCTACATCATAATCATATTTGTCACACTGTACGAGTCCGCAAAACAAATAGGGTGATTTACGGTACGGTACTGTATGCATGGTATGGTACGGCACGGTATCGGAGGGTTAAGTATGGTACGGTTTGGTATGGTATCGCATGTCATGTCATGTTCGGTATGGTTTGTAATGCTATGGTATGGAAATGTACGGTACGGTACAGTACGGTTCGGTTCGGTACGGTACGGTACGATACGATACCGTAAGGAACGATACGGTACGATACGATATCATACGGAAGGTACGGTACGCTACACTGCAATAATGTCCAAACGTACGTACTAAAACGTGCGGAGGTTCTAATAAGATCATTATATTATCGTCCCTGTATACGCATATTCTAGATCGGGCGGATATATGCATGGTTATTTTGGTTTTAATAATCAAAAATATGACGTTTGTTTGTACGTACGTTTGGATGCGTACATTGGTTAGTATCCCAATAAAAAGGTATACATTCGTATGGATATACGCGAGTACATATGCATTTCTATTTCCTAATTAGACCATACAAACGTATTGACTTACGATTAAGCGCATGCACACATAAGTAGCTCCTAAATAGGGCTTAGTTTCTCATAGTGATGACCATACTGATGATGACGTTAAGTATAATGATAATAATGGTGAAGACGAAAATAATTATGATGACGATGAAGATGATGACGATGGTAACAATAGTGACGATGATACTGATGACGATGATGATGTTAATGATGACGACGACGACGATGATGATGATGATGATGATGATGATGATGATTACTATATAATTATGCTCAAAATAATGATATCATCGCTTGTCGCGATACAATTTCACCATAAAATATGTGAAGAATGTGATCCGTACGCTTACCCCCCTTTTTGGCCGATAACACTCTTCACACTTATAAATGTGACAAAAGAGATCATATTATTCACAGGCGTGCGAAAAATATGATTTGTGAAAAATATGATCCTACAGTGCGCTTTATCGACATGTCGACTCATACCAAACTGTGGTTAACCCGTTCCAAATCATTTTGTTAAATGGGCTTCAATTGTGTTTTCTTTGAAATGCAAGTATCGAAATCTGGTGTTAGTGACCGATCACCACAAACCGGTAAACTGTTCGAAACATACATGGCATCTTTTCTTGGATGGACAATATGCTGTACAGTCATTTTTTGCGTCGCCTTTAACTGTTCCATGTACACGTTCAGTGAAAGTCGTACGGACGGACTGCATGAATACATTCCAGTTAAGAAATTAATGGATGTGTTGGGTTTCAAACAATGTGTTCCTGTTAACCAAGCTCAAGGGACATGCTTCAAAATGATAAAACTTGACATTTGATGCATTTCATCAACATGTAGCAGGCAGATTATTACGTTCTTGTTTTTGTTGTTTGTTCATATGACAATTTTTGTTCCAAGTTGTCCCAATTAACAAAGTGATACTTAAACTCCGTATATAATCCTATCATCCGGCGGCACAAACTAACATAATCATGAGAAGCCACTTCAAAGAAACGCCGGTGTCACGGCGACACATACTCCTAAGAACATCTAAATTTATAATTTTCATAACATGCGACATGTTATATTTCTGCCTTTAAAATTACATGTTATAGAAAAACTGTTTACATCCTGCCTAATCCGACATATTTAGTTCGAAGTCTGGATACCGAAGAAGGTTTTTTTCCGTATTTTTGAAAAGTGTTTGCTTTGACCTAAAGTCGGCACGTGTGTCCTAAAGCTATCATCCGAAATTTCGGCCAAGTTTAAAGATCAAATGGTAAAAGGAGTATATCTGCTGCTTAAAGTGTCACCAAGGATGTTACCCAAGTGTACATTTGTTACAAAAACGTCTAAACGACAAGTTGTCTCTTCGCCTACACCCGTCATTTTTTTTTTAAATCAATCGCCTAATCTGCAACATTTACGCATTTATGGTCATCGATTACAACAGCAATTAAAAAATGCGAGTGTAAGAACTAAGAAGTAGCATCGTCATAATAACAAAGAAGAAACAAATATGGCTTTTGTTTTGCTAACGATGAACACTTATGAAGAAGAAAAAATAAGAAATATGTCCCGGATTAAAACAGACGACCTTAGGTCGTTTACCGGCACCAGACTTTACATGCGATTCAGCTATGTAGAACGGTAGTGCGTCTTTATCAAAAATGGCAACGGTGTACAGAATACGATATATTCACTCACATAAAAAATAAAAGATGTATATATTTGATAGTTGTCGATGCGACGTGAAACATTTTTAGCAGTAAAATCAATGAGCGTAATTCCCTAAAATAGAAAATCTGTGCATTTCACCAAGAATTCCATTTTTGAGAGCAACACCGATGGTTAACAGTCAGCAGCTAAAAGAAATCACGGTAATAAAATAAGAAAACGAGTAAAACGAAGTATATTTCCTCGGACCCAGAATTATTCGGCGTATCAAATTCCCGCCTGTCGGGAATCGCGTTCAGTAAAAAGTCCCGAATATGCCCGCCGCTCCCCGCCCCCTGGGGGAAATTATTTTTAAGTGCATAAGCCTATGGCTTTCGACACAACTGAACTAAAACCAGAGCTGTCAGAGTTTCAAGTGAATAGCTTATGCAGTTAAGCAGTAACAACACTTTTGAATATAAACTGTAACCAGAAAATCTTTTTTTTTAAATAGCAAAACACTATCACAATACAAAACAGAGTTATGCACAATAGTGCCCCTGATACTGGAGATGATGTCAAAGGTATATTCCAAGTTTGTAGTATTTTTTGTTTCAAGGAAGTCTCTTCTAAACATAAATCCACTGTAGGCGGAAAGTGCCATCCCGGATTAGCCTGTGCCGACTGCACAGGCTAATCCGGGACAACAGTTTACGCACGTGCATTAAGCCCGGTTTTCCTACGACGCGCCTCAAATGTATTTTTTGTGATACTTGTTTCAGTATAATTGAATGCTTTATGTAATTTTGTTTATTTGTGTGCTGGGAATGAGATTTTGAACTGCTTTATATTCATATCTCATGATTAAAAGATAATACCCCTGTAACATGGACTTTTTTCTTCTTGTGTTATTGATTAAGTGGAGATAATAAAGCTGCATATATTACTTATGATGGTACTTGTAGGACACATGTCTATTATGTGGAACTGCAGGACTCATCCTGTATATACAGCAGCCAAATCTATTACAATTACAGACTTTACGGCGGTCAGTTAACCTACTCACTTTTCCTTAGCCGATCTAAGCGGTTGACCAGTACCAAATGTACATACTTTAATGAAATTAATTACTGCCCTTCTTGAAGCAGAGGTAGGGAGAGAATAGCCGTAGAAATTATTTTATCACCAATCCCACACAATTTATGAACTGGGCTGGGGCTCGAACTCGCGAACACCCAGATTGACAGTCCAGCTCTCTACCAGCTAAGTTTGTATTCAGGTTGTAATTCTCAAAAGAAAAAAGAAAAACATATAAAAATGATATATACATTTAATTAATATATCTGTGAGAAACCCCACACATCAAATAAAACTAATTTTCTGGGTCCATGAAAATGTACTCAATTTTGGGCTATTGTTTTTACACATTTAGTACAACGTAAATGAGTAAAAAATTGACCTGTTAAATGTTTAAAAAAAATAGGTGGATGGAGTTTTTCAAAGTAGCATGTCAAAAGATTTTGTATGGTTTACTTCTAACCGTAGGTTTAGTTTGGTGGTTCTTTTTGATGTTTGCCTATGTTGACACACTACTCGTGTGACCATTAATACTGCACATTATCCAGCCAGGTCTAAGTTATGTGTGTGAACGTTAAACTCGTAAATTAAAGCAACACGTCTTCATATGACGTTAATTAATTTTGTTTTTTTTTAATAGTTTTAATAGCAGTTTATGTGAAAAGGCATCAGCAGCTGATCGATGTTTACTTAAGAGCGAGAACACGGAACCCCCCCCACCCCACCCCACCCCCGACCTCAAAATCTCGCCAGTCTCGTTACGCGTGATTTGACAATGTCGAAATCGTGAAGTTATAGTTTACCCTATTTGATTATGGTTGCACTATACAGTTTTAGCCAAAAATTCGAATTGGCTTGGGAGAAAATTATAATAAATAGGGATATAGTGAAACTGAGCAGCCTTTTGAGTGTTCTGAAAATCTGAATGGTTGACCCCCAGTTTGCTCAGTTGCAATCAATTACCTGGTAAGTTACGCAGAGGGCAGTGCAGTGTTTGAGGTGCTCGCATTCCCAGGAAAGTTTGATGTTGAAAATCGCCGTAATGGTCACGAAAACTGGTGACATTTGAACCCCAAAATTGGCTGATCATGCATGTTAAAATTATAGTGGAACTGTTTGCATAATTCTTTTCCCTATATTTTTCTGAAGCCACAGCCACAACAATATTGAAATGATGTTTGGTTTGTTTTCAGGTGTTGACATTACCAGTGTGCGCAAGACGGCTCGAACCCAGACCCCACCAGGCCGAGTCCGAAGCCTGAGAAACTGTATAGTGCCCCCTATAGCGAGGGTCGATTCAACGAAAGGGAAGCAACTGCTTCCTTAATTTGGGAAGCAAGTCAAAATGGCTACAAGTTAAACTGGCCTCAAAAAAGTCAAACCGGTCTCATTCTGCGAGAAATACAATTAAACCGGCCACACAAAGTCCAAACTGGCCACAAACAAGTTAAACCAGCCTCACAATTTTATAACAACGCAAATTAAGTACTTTGTACATAGTAAGGAGTAATCAGAAAATATTTCAAATATTTACTGGTAATTAAAAAAAAGTGCCTTTGTTACAATTGTTTGTCCTTAGTTTGCAAAAGTGAAAATGTTTAACTTATAGATGATTTTGCTTTAATGTGTTTTAACATTAAACGCATGCGACACTTCAATAATGCAAACAAGTAAAGGTACTTTCTAGTAAACCTTCGATCAATCATGCAATAAATTATTTTTTCGGCGTAGCCTAGATTGACCTAGATTCTTGTGATAATTATGCAGCGGGAAAATTGAATGCCAATAGAATTGGGCAAATTTCTAATTTTAGGGAATGCAAACTTAAAAACAATCGTTTAACGCATACCAATAACTGTTGCATACCTTTCGGGAGTAAAATTTACATAATTGTTTACAAAGGCGGATAAAATAAAATTATAAACATATCTTCGACATACACTCTAGAAATGAACATAATTATGAACACTTTTACTCATTGTATGTCATGATCAGAATGTTATATTCATTCACATAATGAAATAACTATATTGTTTAGCCTACATAATCGGCGCGCTTTATAAATAACAATTACACTGTTACAAGTCACGGGGTCGACAGTCGGTCACAACGTACAATGTTGCCTGTTGAGCTCGCAAGCACAAAATATAAAGTGGTAAATTTCTGGTATTTTTCTGATAAATAAGCAAAACAATTATTAGCAAATTTGATTGAGCTTATATTTCCTATTATGTTATCATTGTGTAACAATATCATTGTACGCTGTAACCGAATGTCGTCCCCGTGAATTCGTACAACTCCAGCAGAAGAATCTTTCGACAAATAGCGCGCGGTAAAGCTGTGTTAATACACACGCACCAATTAGCGTCCGGGGAATCATAAACGCTAGAATTTCAATAAATGGAGAATTTATAAACTTACTGCGCATGTTAATTCATATTTGAATTGCGGTGGTGTTTAATTAAGAATTTATAATTGCACCTTTCTATCAGCTTCTTATTATATCTATAAAAATGTTTAACATTTTTCTATCAGTAAAATGTGGTGAAAGAAGTCTCGTAATACGTCGAAACATTATTTAAAAAATGACATCTCAATATTAATTTCAACGCCATTTGTCTTTTTTAAAGACATTTCTTGTTTAAGGTTGGTGTTTTTCATAAGTTTGGAGATGTGACAATTTTATAAGTCAGATATCCCGATAAGAATTTGGTGTAAGTATAAAAAATAACAAAATCTATATTTCATTGTTAATTACTACTATTAGTATTTGCTTTGGGGTATTTGTTAATACTAAGAGTTCAAAACAAAAATACACGATGAATTACTCAAATAGATTAGTATTGCAAACATATATTTTACTGACATCATTATTCAACATTAGATTCGTATTACACATTATATTGCAATTTAATTATCAGAAAACTCGTGATGTTATGACACCTTAACACCTTGATGTCTGGTGTATACGCCGATCTTTGTTATCTTAAGTTGGACTCTGACGCGATGTTTGAACGGTCCCAATGCCACAGATGTGGAACCACATGTATACTAACCAAATATTTTATTGTTAATTATCCTGTAGTCAAATACTTGACTTCAGTTATTGACTGATTTATTTACGCATCAACAACATATATTTTAACTACTACAATAACAATAATAATGTATTAGCATTATGCATAGAATTGTTTCTAGCTAATTGTAAAATATAACACATACATCATATTTAATATACAAACATGTTAAATGTTCTTATTGAAATGATTTAAGTCCGTTCTTCAAGTATCTCTGTATGTAGGATTATATCTAAACACGCGTATTTCAAAGATATGGGACATTTGTCTTATTTCACTTGAATAATGCAGACAGATTTGCTGATTTATTAACAACTTTGCTTAAAATGAATGATGCTTTTGTTTTGAGTCCATAAAAAAACAGTTTTCTTTCACAACTTGTTCATGGCAGTGGTACAAGCTGAAGCACATGTTTACCTGCAAACTGGTATATATCATCTTCATATTGGGAACCTACTGTAATACAGTATTTTAACTGTGTAAATTGACTAGTTGCACACTGTTTGTACAAATATTGGCAAAAACACCAAAGTCTTTTTTATCAAATTTTTATGTGCTTTCCAACTCGATTTTTCACATTGTCAAAATTGTTGTTTTTTTTCGTTCATGCATCCAAAAACCCACCAGCCCGAGGATGCTAAACATAGAATCAAATTGGTATGGCCTTATTTGTTCTCGGATTCAAATTCCTTAGAAGAAAGGACATCAAGATGCAACCATATCTGATGCATGAAACAAAAACAGCAAGTGCATGTGCGAGTGAAGATAAGTATAATAAATTCCAACCACCTCTGTCGCCTTCGAATGAAATCAGAGTAAAACGAAACTTTCTTTTGCTTGTTAACAATAATTAGTGCTATAATACCTTATGAAGAAAATTTGCTCAAGGCGAGCGTTTATTCTACATCAATTATATTACTGTTTTCTCGTAAACAGTCACAATGTTTTATAAGGGACCATGTTTATTTCGAAAATCGGACTTCGATGCTCTTTAGGGGCTAGACTGACATTAAGGTTGTTTATTTAAAAAAACACACACACACAAGCAACAACAGTTTCTTAGTCTTTAATCATCATAAACGCAGGTCACACGGAAATAGTCCAAATATTGTCGCAGCAGTACAACAAGAAAGTTTTAAATTCACCTATATGAATTGACAAGTATTTTGGTTATGCGAACAATTAAATTTACGATCTAATAAAATGCTAGCACTTAACTTATGCCTTGTTTTGTAGCATTTTCGCACACCATGAGTGTTTTCGGACTGAAATTGTCAACGGATACAGCAATTCACATAGGCCAGTTCATGTAGTTGAGATGATGTCCCTGCAGACAGGTAGCGGTCAGGTGGCTATGGCGTCCCTTTTGAATGGACCAGGACAGTGTATCGAAAGTAGAGGAGTCATTTATGACTATACATGAACGGGGGAAACAACAAGAGTAAGTAATCATTTAAAATAGACAAAATAATTGATAAACAAGCTTATTGACAACTGGTTTTGGCTTTATCGGCACCCACACACGATCATCGGCGAACACTTACACGTTCATAGGCGGACACATACACGTTCATAGGCGGACACATACACGTTCACAAGCGGACACATACGTTCATAGGCGGACACATACATGTTCATAAGCGAACACATTCACGTTCATAGGCAGACACATACACGTTCATAGGCGAACACGTACACAGTCATAGTCTCACACATACGTTCATAGGCGGACACATACATGTTTATAGGCGGACACATACACGTTCACCGGCGGACACATACACGTTCATCGGGGAAAACATACACGTTCATGGGGACACATACACGTTCATCGGCGGACACACACACGTTCATATTCATAAGCAGACACATAAACGTTCACTGGCGGACACATACACGTTCATAGGCGGAAACATACACTTTCATAGGCGGACACATGCACGGTTATCGGCGGACACATACACGACCATCGGCGGACACATACACGTTCATAGGTGGACATATACACGGTCATAGGCGGACACACACGTTCATAGGCGGACACATACACGATCATCGGCGGACATATACACGATCATCCGCACACACATACACGTTCATAGGCAGACAGATGTACACCCATTTATACCTTCATCAGCGGACGCACGCACGGATTTTCTTCATCGTGCAGGTAACTGTAACATGGCAACGTTCAAACAGTCTATACGGATGAGGACGGAAATAGAGATAGCAGGACGGTCAATACGCGTCACTGGCTTCCGGTTTGTAAACTTGCAATCGAACGCAATCGACAGGGAACTCTGCAGACGACAATTCATGCAGACGACAGTCCACGTGTTTAGAACGAGCCAGGAGTGATAGACCAATCGGACTTGTGGACGTAGGATGACCTGGACAGAATGCGCTATAAGAACTATAGCATACAGTTACATTTAGTCCCTATCATATTTATTTTGTAATGATTCTGGATATTAAATATTTATTTGCACTGGAATTGTTGTAGTCACTTGAAAAGGTAAAGTTATCAAGCCTTTATACGGCTTTTCGTCGATATTTTAAAGCATGTGAATCACAGTCGGGTATTCGTGACAAAAGTTTTGAATTGTTCAAAATATTGGCCACTAACTTCCGATTCCAAAAATCCCTTTTTCAAAACATTCCAAAATAAATCGTTACAAATTCGTAGTGCATTCTTAGGAATGGTAACTGAATCGTAATCGATTCGTAGGCATTCGTAGTTATTCTTAACTCATTCGGGGATTGGATAATTCGCGGCTTGACCACGAATCGGCTACGAAGCTGTCACGAATATACACGCCGAAAATGAATTTCAAAAGATATTTTTATTCTTACCTAATTCGTACATGCATTCGGCGTATTCTTTACTGATACCTGATTCCTAACGTTCACACAGTAGTCGTAATAGATTCGTGTAAATCGAAGTAAATTCTTGACAACATTCGTGCCATTCCAGCCGAATCCCACGAATATTCGTAACTACATCTATCGTAACTTCATCGTAACTTCATCGTAGAACGTTATAATTTGGAACAGAAATGTGAAACATTTCACGAATCCTTACGAATCATAAACTTCATCATTTCGTCGCGATTCGCGGGATTCGTGGCGTGTGTGGAATATGGGTATTACATAAAGTACGACATATCACCGAAAGTGTGTTTAGTCAAACAAATAGGAAACGGAATTCATGTAAAATCGTAAATAACTACATGAATCTCAATAAATAACATACGATCAAATAGAAATCGTCAATAGTGATGAAACGCCTTCCTCGTACACACGGCTTCGGGGACAAAATGAAACAGTTCAATAACATAAGGGAGCTAACCACCCTAGAAGTTTCTCAAGGAGCATCACATTGTTGTCTCCCTTGCCGACCTGATTAGCATTCGATTTTTTAGTGTATTTTAAGTCGCAAATTTTTACAAAACGAGCCGCATTATAAAGTGTTGACACGTTTTAAAACTTGATTTATTAGTAAAATGCTGAATTGTACATTGACAACTGGGTAATACAAAGAATAAAAATGAAAAGTCGCAAAATCAATAAACTTTAATGGATCTGAAATAGATCAAACTATTGATTGTCATTACAACTAGACATCACTCGGAGAGCGCATATGGCAGTGTGCTTAGTGACTGTCAATTATCAGCTGTATTAAAAACAATTGGTTGTCATTAGAACTAGACATCACTCGGAGAGCGCATATTGCAGTGTGCTTAGTGACTGTCAATTATCAGATGTATTAAAAACAATTGGATTTCATTAGAACTAGACATCACTCGGAGAGCGCATATTGCAGTGTGCTTAGTGACTGTCAATTATCAGCTGTATTAAAAACAATTGATTGTCATTAGAACTAGACATCACTCGGAGAGCGCATATTGCAGTGTGCTTAGTGACTGTCAATTATCAGCTGTATTAAAAACAATTGATTGTCATTAGAACTAGACATCACTCGGAGAGCGCATATGGCAGTGTGCTTAGTGACTGTCAATTATCAGATGTATTAAAAACAATTGATTGTCATTAGAACTAGACATCACTCGGAGAGCACATATGGCAGTGTGCTTAGTGACTGTCAATTATCAGATGTATTAAAAACAATTGATTGTCATTAGATCTAGACATCACTCGGAGAGCGCATATGGCAGTGTGCTTAGTGACTGTCAGTTATCAGCTGTATTAAAAACAATTGATTGTCATTAGAACTAGACATCACTAGGAGAGCGCATATGGCAGTGTGCTTAGTGACTGTCAGTTATCAGCTGTATTAAAAACAATTGATTGTCATTAGAACTAGACATCACTCGGAGAGCGCATATTGCAGTGTGCTTAGTGACTGTCAGTTATCAGCTGTATTAAAAACAATTGATTGTCATTAGAACTAGACATCACTCGGAGAGCGTATATTGCAGTGTGCTTAGTGACTGTCAATTATCAGCTGTATTAAAAACAATTGATTGTCATTAGAACTAGACATCACTAGGAGAGCGCATATTGCAGTGTGCTTAGTGACTGTCAATTATCAGCTGTATTAAAAACAATTGATTGTCATTAGAACTAGACATCACTCGGAGAGCGCATATTGCAGTGTGCTTAGTGACTGTCAATTATCAGCTGTATTAAAAACAATTGATTGTCATTAGAACTAGACATCACTCGGAGAGCGCATATTGCAGTGTGCTTAGTGACTGTCAATTATCAGATGTATTAAAAACAATTGATTGTCATTAGAACTAGACATCACTCGGAGAGCGCATATTGCAGTGTGCTTAGTGACTGTCAGTTATCAGCTGTATTAAAAACAATTGATTGTCATTAGAACTAGACATCACTCGGAGAGCGCATATTGCAGTGTGCTTAGTGACTGTCAATTATCAGCTGTATTAAAAACAATTGATTGTCATCAGAACTAGACATCACTAGGAACAGAACAGAACAGAACAACACGTTTATTTTCACCCAAGTATATACATATACAATAAGGGCAATATAACAAAGCTAACTATTTAATGAATTATTGACTTCCAATAATTCTTTCGTTCGATAAAGCGTTATAATGATCGATATATAAGGGGGGTATTTACAATAACAAGTGATAATACTAATACAAATACTAAAACTAGTACTACTAATAATAATAATGATAATAATAATAAAAATATTGTTATCAACATAACATCATAGTAATCGTACGCATAATAAAAGAAAAAAGGGCGATCGTAAATAGTCGTGATCGCGTCTATAATCATCATCATCTTACTGGCACATTTATTTATGGTACAAAAATGCATTTAAAAAAAAAAAAAAAAAAAAAAAAATAAGTTGGTAATATTTTGCATTCTAGTATATGTACATTTAACAATATCGATAAGGCAAAGGTACAATTTAGATGATATGTTGTTAACTTTTGATATATAAACAACTGGTTAAGTAAAAAACATTAAATGACATTTATGTCGAGATGAGTGCTTGAGAATATGGGTTACACAGATGTTAAAAAATCGCATAATCACATAATTTGATACAAACCGAGATTGATTTATGATAAAGGAAGACTGAGTATAAGCAAAGGTTGTTAGGAATGTCATTGGTAGCAATGTCATTGGTAGCTGGTGGCATTGGCCGTCTAAATACAGTAAAGCACAGAATCTAAATAAATAAATGCAAACATGAATTATTGACTATTAAATGAATAGCTGTTTACAGATTGCTATTGGTAAACATGAATTATTGACTATTAAATAAATAGCTGTTTACAGACTGCTATTGGTAAATGGTGGCATTTACAGTATACAGCTGGAGCATTTGTAGTCAGAAGCAGTATATTAATGAGAACGTTTTAGCAAATAAAGCTGTTGTAAAAAAAAAAAAACAACTACGGCTTAAACTTGCTGAAAATAAAACAAATAAATTTGCTTGTATCTTTTAATAGTTGAAGCGAATCAGATGATAGAATTGTGTTAAGGGTAGCTTCCTGAAGGTTATGCCCTAAGAAACGTTCTCTTTCAGTTTTAAAGAAATCACAGTGAAGCAGATAGTGATGTTCGGAGCCAACTTGACCAGAGTTACAGAGTCTACATGTTCGCTGATCAAAGGGTGTTCCGTCATATCGACCTGTCTCGACTGGAAACCAGTGATTAGCAGTTCTGAATTTAAAAAGGTAATTAGATTCATATTTTGTTAGTTTTGTAAGGTAGCCTTCAAATATTGGGGCTGTTTTTAAACTTGTATATGTTTGTCCTTTATGACTTTGTTGTAGTTGAAAGTGCCATTGAATTTTAAATTGTGTTAGTAATTCGGTTTTGACTTGGCGATATATATTGTTTTGGGTTATTTGGAATTGGTTGTTCCATAAATGACTTAGGTTTACTGAGGTAAGAATTTCATTTATTTTGTTAGCCCATTTAAAGTCTGAGTTTGGCAAGTTCATCATATATTTGTAAATTTGTAGTGATAATTTCTGGTCTTTGCCTATTAGAAGTCTATTCCAGTATGAGATCATTCGGCATTTGATGTTTAATGCTATGGGGTGACGGCCAAGTTCGCCATATAAAAAAGCTATTGGTGTTGATTTTCGAGCATTGGTGATTTTTCTGAGAAAGTTGTTATGGACTTTTTCCAGTATATCTATGTTTTCGTAGCCAAATATTTCAGAACCATAGGTTAAAATTGGTAGTACAGTGTGATCAAATAGTTTTAGAGTGAGGTCAATTGGTAGATTTGCGTTGTTGGCACGTGTGTATAGAAGATGCATTGCTTTGGTTGCTTGCTCAGCTATATGTTTTCTCGCATTAAGGAAAGACCCATTGCTGGATAGAGTTATACCGAGGTAGTGGTAACGATCTGTGATTTCTACAGGATTGTTGCCTAATTTAAAATTAAAATTTTGTAGTTGTCTTGCACCGAATACTACAATTTTTGTTTTGTTTAGATTTATCTTTAGATGCCAGTTGACACAATAATTATGAAAGATGTCTAGACTGTTTTGAAAATCTGATTTAGAGTCTGATAGAATCACCGAGTCGTCAGCATAGAGTAGGACAAGTAGTTTAAGCCACAGAGAAAGAGTTAGGGGATCTGTTAGTTCTATGCCAACCGAGCCATTATAATGCATATGTGTTTGAAGGTCATTCAGGTACAAGGAAAAGAGTAACGGTGATAAATTTTCTCCTTGCCGGACACCAATTTCTGAGATGAAGGCTTCTGATAGGTTGCCGTTAGAAGAGATGCGTGATTTGATGTTGTGATACATATTTTGAATTAGTTGTAGGAATTTACCATTAATGTTGTGTTTGAGGAGTTTATTCCATAAGCCAATTCGCCAGACTTTATCAAATGCTTGAGAGAAATCGATGACGGCACAGTATAGTTTCTGTTTTCTTTTTTTTAGTATTTCGATTAGTGAGTGTAATGTAAAGATGTGGTCAGAGCATGAATACCCTTTTCTAAAACCAGCTTGATTTTCATCTAAACTATTATTTTCATTTAGAAATTTAGTTAATCTGTCATTTAGTAAGGATGTAAAGAGTTTACCTAAGCAGCTCAAAATAGTAATAGGTCTGTAGTTATTTGGGTCTTTTGGGTCACCTTTATTTTTGTATATGGGTATGATAATTCCATTTAGCCAGCTTTGTGGGATAAATCCAGTTTCCAAGACACAATTAAATAATTTACAATAGACTGGAATAAGGAGATGTTTAGTAGTCTTAATGAATTCATTTAAAATGTTATCAAATGGGCTTGGTGTTTTAGAGTTTTTGAGCTTTTGGATACATTTTTCAATTTCTTCGTTTAAAATTATGGCATTTAATGTGTTATTTGTGTTGTTCAGATCTTGATGAATTATGTCATTGAAGCGATTATCAACTATTGTGTTGGTGTTAATTTCTTTGAAATGGTCATAAAATTCTTCTAATGTTGGTGTTATGCTAACTTTAGTTTTTGGTTTTAGTTTATTTAGAAAAGACCAGTACTGTTTAGGGTTTTTATCTGTCATAGAGCGTAGTTTATTAGACATGTTTTGTTTGCTAGCATTGATATGGAAGTTCATTGTGCGTTTGTAGTGTTTACTGCAATTTGTCATTCTAAGTTTGTTGTCTGGGGTTTTGTTTTTAATGTAGTAATTTTTGGCAGCATGGTAATTCTTGCGTGCTTTAGAGCATTGGGGGCCAAACCAATGCTTTTTATTTTCATGAGATGTGTTATAATAATGTTTATTGTTTTCAGGATATGTGCTGGTGTATGCCTGATTGAAGACTGATTGAAGTTCATCGGTGATGTGCTCTACTGTCTGATGGGAATGAGGGTATGTGTTCATTTGTGTTAAAATTTGTTCTACTTTGTTTAGGTTAATATTGTTGACAAATTGATCTGTTAATTCAGGCTTCCATTTACGTTTCTGGTTAGTGTTTGTTGGATTTTTGGTGGTTACGTTTGAGCATACTTGATGTGGGGTATTTATGGTCCAAGCAAGGGCATTGTGTCCATCTGAAAAGAGTGAATCTGTTTCAATTATATGGAAATCAGAAATATGGTAAAAGCACTCGGATGAGGCAATAACATAGTCGATGGTTGATTTATTTCTAAAAGTTAATATGTCAGTGGCATTCTCTGGAGGGAGTCTTCCATTGAGGATGAAAATGTTGGTATTTTTACATAGGTCGATAAGGCGAAATCCGTGTGTGTTTGTGCGATGGTCTTTAGAGTTGCGATTTAGTGGAATTGATAATTTTTCGAGTGTTTTGTATTTGTCAAGTTGGCTCTGCATGTCATCATCAATATTAAAAATATCATTTAAATGGGGATCTGATATTGCATAATCTCTCATACTGCCAACTCTGCCATTAAAATCACCTGCAAGGAATACATATTCATTTTCATTACACTTTTGGGAGATTTCATTTTCAAAGACCATGAAATCATCTTCATTAAAAAATCTTGAGTTTTCCGGTGGGACATATACTGCTCCTAATATTAAATTTTCTTCAAATTGTGTAAATGTTTTACAAATAGAGATCCAAAGTACATATTCAGAATTAGATTGTAATATTTTAACAAAAGGGGTCAGTTCATCTTTGATAAAGATTCCAATGCCACCAGATTTCCTTTTATATTCCTGTTCTCTGTGTTTAGCTAGGTATTCAAAGTTATTTATTTTAATAATATCATGAGTATCCGTATGAGTTTCCGATAGGCAAAGTATGTCATAATTGGTCACAAATTCAATAAATTCTGGGTAGTGTAGGCGATTCTTGAGTCCACTAACATTTAATGTTCCTAATTTTATATTGTTTCGTTTCAGGTCAGAGAATAATTCTATCCCCCCACTGTCCTAGTGGGAATGGTTGTTGGCATCTGGGATCCTGTTAATATTGGTCGATTTTGGCGGCATGTTCGTGTCAGTTGGATGAGGAGTGTCCCAAGGTCGTTGTATGCTCTGGGCTATCGGTTGCGAGGACTGCATGAGAATGGGAGCTCTTGGCGATACTGGAGCATGGCTGCGCGCCTGCGCTGCCCTTGGCGGATGAGGAGATACTGATTGTGTCCTCCTGGAGACATGCTTGGCACTTTGCACCAGTGGTGATTCAGCTGATTTATGAACTGTTGTGTTTCCGGAATTAACTGTGGGTCCATTTAATGCTGTGCCGGGAAGTGAAGGACTCACATGTGTTATTCTGGATTGTGATGCTTGTCGGGGTTGAGTTGGCTTGGTGTTGAAGACTAAGGGACGATCACTGACTCTATTGCCTTGAAGTATATGGTTCCAGTCGGGGAATGTATCTTCAACCACCTTACCGTCCATTACAATCTTAGCCGGGAAGACCATTGCGCATATTGCAGTGTGCTTAGTGACTGTCAATTATCAGATGTATTAAAAACAATTGATTGTCATTAGAACTAGACATCACTCGGAGAGCGCATATTGCAGTGTGCTTAGTGACTGTCAATTATCAGATGTATTAACAACAATTGATTGTCATTAGAATTAGACATCACTCGGAGAGCGCATATTGCAGTGTGCTTAGTGACTGTCAATTATCAGCTGTATTGCAAACAATTGATTGTCATTAGAACTAGACATCACTCGGAGAGCGCATATGGCAGTGTGCTTAGTGACTGTCAATTATCAGCTGTATTAAAAACAATTGATTGTCATTAGAACTAGACATCACTAGGAGAGCCCATATTGCAGTGTGCTTAGTGACTGTCAATTATCAGCTGTATTAAAAACAATTGATTGTCATTAGAACTAGACATCACTAGGAGAGCGCATATGGTAGTGTGCTTAATGACTGTCAATTATCAGCTGTATTAAAAACAATTGATTGTCATTAGAACTAGACATCACTAGGAGAGCGCATATTGCAGTGTGCTTAGTGACTGTCAATTATCAGATGTATTAAAAACAATTGATTGTCATTAGAACTAGACATCACTCGGAGAGCGCATATGGCAGTGTGCTTAGTGACTGTCAATTATCAGCTGTATTAAAAACAATTGATTGTCATTAGAACTAGACATCACTAGGAGAGCCCATATTGCAGTGTGCTTAGTGACTGTCAATTATCAGCTGTATTAAAAACAATTGATTGTCATTAGAACTAGACATCACTAGGAGAGCGCATATGGCAGTGTGCTTAATGACTGTCAATTATCAGCTGTATTAAAAACAATTGATTGTCATTAGAACTAGACATCACTAGGAGAGCGCATATTGCAGTGTGCTCAGTGACTGTCAATTATCAGATGTATTAACAACAATTGATTGTCATTAGAATTAGACATCTCTCGGAGAGCGCATATGGCAGTGTGCTTAGTGACTGTCAATTATCAGCTGTATTAAAAACAATTGATTGTCATTAGAACTAGACATCACTAGGAGAGCCCATATTGCAGTGTGCTTAGTGACTGTCAATTATCAGCTGTATTAAAAACAATTGATTGTCATTAGAACTAGACATCACTAGGAGAGCGCATATGGCAGTGTGCTTTTTGACTGTCAATTATCAGCTGTATTAAAAACAATTGATTGTCATTAGAACTAGACATCACTAGGAGAGCGCATATTGCAGTGTGCTTAGTGACTGTCAATTATCAGATGTATTAAAAACAATTGATTGTCATTAGAACTAGACATCACTCGGAGAGCGCATATTGCAGTGTGCTTAGTGACTGTCAGTTATCAGCTGTATTAAAAACAATTGATTGTCATTAGAACTAGACATCACTAGGAGAGCGCATATTGCAGTGTGCTTAGTGACTGTCAATTATCAGCTGTATTAAAAACAATTGATTGTCATTAGAACTAGACATCACTAGGAGAGCGCATATTGCAGTGTGCTTAGTGACTGTCAGTTATCAGCTGTATTAACAACAATTGATTGTCATTAGAATTAGACATCACTCGGAGAGCGCATATTGCAGTGTGCTTAGTGACTGTCAATTATCAGCTGTATTAAAAACAATTGATTGTCATTAGAACTAGACATCACTAGGAGAGCCCATATTGCAGTGTGCTTAGTGACTGTCAATTATCAGCTGTATTAAAAACAATTGATTGTCATTAGAACTAGACATCACTAGGAGAGCGCATATGGCAGTGTGCTTAATGACTGTCAATTATCAGCTGTATTAAAAACAATTGATTGTCATTAGAACTAGACATCACTAGGAGAGCGCATATTGCAGTGTGCTTAGTGACTGTCAATTAACAGCTGTATTAAAAACAATTGATTGTCATTAGAACTAGACATCACTAGGAGAGCGCATATGGCAGTGTGCTTAATGACTGTCAATTATCAGCTGTATTAAAAACAATTGATTGTCATTAGAACTAGACATCACTCGGAGAGCGCATATTGCAGTGTGCTTAGTGACTGTCAATTATCAGATGTATTAAAAACAATTGATTGTCATTAGAACTAGACATCACTCGGAGAGCGCATATTGCAGTGTGCTTAGTGACTGTCAATTATCAGATGTATTAAAAACAATTGGTTGTCATTAGAACTAGACATCACTCGGAGAGCGCATATGGCAGTGTGCTTAGTGACTGTCAATTATCAGCTGTATTAAAAACAATTGATTGTCATTAGAACTAGACATCACTAGGAGAGCGCATATTGCAGTGTGCTTAGTGACTGTCAATTATCAGCTGTATTAAAAGCAATTGATTGTCATTAGAACTAGACATCTCTCGGAGAGCGCATATTGCAGTGTGCTTAGTGACTGTCAATTATCAGCTGTATTAAAAACAATTGATTGTCATTAGATCTAGACATCACTAGGAGAGCGCATATTGCAGTGTGCTTAGTGACTGTCAATTATCAGCTGAATTAAAAACAATTGATTGTCATTAGAACTAGACATCTCTCGGAGAGCGCATATTGCAGTGTGCTTAGTGACTGTCAATTATCAGCTGTATTAAAAACAATTGATTGTCATTAGAACTAGACATCACTCGGAGAGCGCATATTGCAGTGTGCTTAGTGACTGTCAATTATCAGATGTATTAAAAACAATTGATTGTCATTAGAACTAGACATCACTCGGAGAGCGCATATTGCAGTGTGCTTAGTGACTGTCAATTATCAGCTGTATTAAAAACATTGATTGTCATTAGAACTAGACATCACTAGGAGAGCGCATATTGCAGTGTGCTTAGTGACTGTCAATTATCAGCTGTATTAAAAACAATTGATTGTCATTAGAACTAGACATCTCTCGGAGAGCGCATATTGCAGTGTGCTTAGTGACTGTCAATTATCAGCTGTATTAAAAACAATTGATTGTCATTAGAACTAGACATCACTCGGAGAGCGCATATTGCAGTGTGCTTAGTGACTGTCAATTATCAGATGTATTAAAAACAATTGATTGTCATTAGAACTAGACATCTCTCGGAGAGCGCATATGGCAGTGTGCTTAGTGACTGTCAGTTATCAGCTGTATTAAAAACGTTGATTGTCATTAGAACTAGACATCACTCGGAGAGCGCATATTGCAGCGTGCTTAGTGACTGTCAATTATCAGCTGTATTAAAAACAATTGATTGTCATTAGAACTAGACATCACTCGGAGAGCGCATATGGCAGTGTGCTTAGTGACTGTCAATTATCAGCTGTATTAAAAACAATTGATTGTCATTAGAACTAGACATCACTCGGAGAGCGCATATGGCAGTGTGCTTAGTGACTGTCAGTTATCAGCTGTATTAAAAACAGTTGATTGTCATTAGAACTAGACATCACTCGGACAGCGCATATGGCAGTGTGCTTAGTGACTGTCAATTATCAGCTGTATTAAATACAATTGATTGTCATTAGAACTAGACATCACTCGGAGAGCGCATATTGCAGTGTGCTTAGTGACTGTCAATTATCAGCTGTATTAAAAACAATTGATTGTCATTAGAACTAGACATCACTCGGAGAGCGCATATGGCAGTGTGCTTAGTGACTGTCAGTTATCAGCTGTATTAAAAAGAATTGCCCACGTAACTGTAACGGAATCACTAATTTTTTGCATTTTTTGAAATACTAAACTTTAAACTTTAATACAATATTTTAGCTTAACATAAGATGTTTCTGGAATAAGACCCAAGGTGCGTATTTGCGTTAAAACCAAATTCTAATAGGCTTTATTCCAATAATTTATCATTTGATGAGTGACAAAACTCAGTTTATCCATTGAAAACTAAAACTAAAAATCAAACGGACCCATTATTGAGTACAGCCAGATGTTTAAATATTTGTGAAAACTACTAGCGTTGATTGTCAGCTCAAAATGTCAAATAACTTCTATGATATTTGTAAAAATGAATGTCATGTAAACCAGTGTAAGTTTTTAATTCTGACATGATACTCGCTGATTGATCTATAGACAAATAACAAAATTATCGTTGTTAAACTACTTAATAAACAACGCAAAAAGTAGTCCCGATTCTGGCCTCAGCATAGTAATACAGTACTAAACGGACCTGATAGCATACATACATGGTAGATGTGTGAATAGAGTGAAAACTATAAGCGTTCATTGCAAGCTCAATATTTCAAATAACGTTTATAACAGTTCGATCCCATCATTCACGCATGGCTGTATAACGTGTGTAATGCAATGTCATTTAAGTTGTTATAGTAACGAATACAATAAAAATACGTTTCGCACAATTTGTGTGTTGTGGTTGTTGTACTCAATTTGGGTATTTTCAACACACACGTTAGTTTAATGGTGTAACATATTTTTATAAGCATGTACATAATTAAATCACCCAATATTTAATTAGCTGAAAGCCGATGGGGTCATTTTCAATGTTGGCAATATCTTTTAGCTGGTTCTCTGGGCCTGTTTTCTGTGCAGCAACATCTATTTATAGACCGATTAAACGTGCTTGTTTACGTCTGAGACTGTCATGCAATTCACGATTACCTCGTGCACATGTACATGTAGATTTAGCGTCAGCTAGCAGCATCGATCGATTACGACAGTGCACGAGGAAACCGTGACACGCGTGGTTACAAATAATGTATTTTTCGATATGCTGGGGCGGATTTGATTAAGCACCTGAGAAAGCTCTTAACTTAAGATCAACTTAAGACCAGTCGCACGTTATTCGTTCCTGGTAGCGCAACACGACGTTGCGTCAATATGTCAAGCTGCCTATTAACGTTTTTATTGTCTTATTTACGAATAAATTTGTATATTACTTCGGATGCTTAAATTAATTAGGAATAAACCGTATCTTTAAGTATTCGTTCAACTTAAGAAAACAAAATCTTAAATTCAATTTCCTACTGTCGAAAACGTTTCATCAATAAATATTGGCTCTTATACTGAGCAGCAAACCCGTCTGTGTATTTATGAATAGTTGCCAGTGGATACGACTTACTCGTCAGACATTAATGTCAGAGCATCTGATAATAAGGCAAGTCAACTGTCGTGGTTAGTTTGTTCCGAGCACGCCACTTCCGCTTCCGGTCCTTTTCATATTGCATATTCATATTAAGTAGCCTGAGCGCGTTCTTCGCTCTCCCGACATTTTTGTAAATTTGACTTTGTGTTCTCGCTGTAAATCGATGATTCATTTTAATAAGTATTTCCAATTTTACATTTATACTTCTGTGTATCATTTTTTTTATTTTAGCATGCCATTATGTCCGATCTGAATAACGCATAATTTCGCAATATATATATATATATAATCATATAATATCCATAGCTGTTGAGCATTACATAGTTGAGCGCATTCGTATTATAAATGCAACTATAAAAAACAAATGTTCCTAGCGGAAAAAACGCTAGAATGACGTCTAACCAAAATTATGTTCATATTCTGTTGAGGGAACTTTTATAAAAGCGCAATACATGAAGAAATCCAAATCATAATTTAATGAAATTTACACACGTGACTAAAATACTATTTACTGTTTCATTATAAGATTTAAATATTAAATGGTGATATGAAAAAAAATGCAATTATTAATATGATTATTAAAAAAAAACAAGCATACTTTCCAAGAACAGGAGACATTCTAAAGAAAGTAAAAAACACCCAAAACATTTAGTTTCATTTTTATTGTTGTGCATTACGTTTTTCCAATAGTTTTTACTAGTGGAATATATATCTTCAAAATCATTTCTTAAACATGTTTGTATATTATTAACACCTTACTCGATAACAGAGGAATTAAAAACGTTTCAGATAAATCGGGCGGACATTGTTTAGATTTTTTGTAAAACTGTTACAATTAATGTATTTAATGTAACGACTGTGGCAATATTTTGAAATCGTTAACCCTGACATGTCTTGTTGTGAATAATATGTTGAAGTTTAAAAATAAATAACATAAAAAAATAATAACACGAATCTGGTCTCCGCCGTGTTCGTGCAATTTACAATAAAATGACGTTTCGGACATCATTAAAGACAATACACGTATGGTGTAAAAGGTATCTAATTATAATCTGAATAATTGCAAATTCGCCATATTTTTTAAAGAATACACATTCAACATTTTGACCTAAATTCCGTACCTTTGGTCGTCATCTTCAATTTATTATCAAAGCATTTGTGAACACCCTGATGTCCCTTATGCTGGCCGGTACAATTAAACGGACTTTCTTTTTTGCAAATTTAACTTATATGGATTTTATTAATCACCTTTTTTTCGCAGTTGAAAACGGAAATGAGGTCTCGGTCTAACATGGTAAAAATAGACGTGTATCTTTTAGCACCGTGGAAATACAGACGACATTTAGTTTCTAACAGAAATTATCTGTTACGCGGGACATTGCAGAATTTGACGATGACTTATGCTTTTCTTGCAATAAATTAACAAAATAATGTATGTTATGAGACTAATCAAAATAAAGCAAATTTTATGTGGATAAATTTGGTATAATTTATAGCAAATTCTTTAAATATTTCGCGTTTTTATGACGTTTTAAAGATAGTCCGACAGGCGTATTTATAAACAGACGTCATTAACGTGCGACTGGTCTGAAGTGAAAATGTTAGATTAATTTTCGATGTGAAATAAAAACAAAAAAGAGAATAATTTATCACCTTTTTATAAGAATAACACATTTTTATTTCACTCGTAATATACATGAACTGGTCACAGACTACGGTTTACGGGAAGTTTACGATTGTAAGACATTTACTAATGGTTTTTTAGAAGCTCATCGGCGGACATTTGATTGCCATCAAACTATTGCACAAATCATCGTCGTATGGCGAGAAGAGTGGCATTTACATTTTGATTTGTTTGACGTTTCGTTTGAAAACAGTATCAGTATAATGTTGCTAGTGTCGTATCGTTGCGGTTTTACGGGTTAACGAATAAACATTACACATTACTTTTTTTTATTTATAAATGCAATTTTGTTTAATGCCATACCAATTATGTCCAGCGTTATGGAAAACGCACACCACGTAAACATGAACACGCATATATTCTAGTAATTCAAATGATACAGAATATTTTATTATTACAACAAATGTATCTGCCCACAATTTCAAACCTACTTTGAAGAAGCACGTTTCATCTACTGCCAAGGACGGCAACAATGCTTCGCGATACATTAAACGCTGTCGGAAGTGTTACATGCTGACGCAGACGACATAGGAGGCAACTTGCAATCCCTGAACGAAAAACATAACCTGACTCTGCAAACAGAAATCACGGACAACAAAGAGTCACATTCAGCAAGCATCAATGGGCACCAGGGACACAAGACGATGACGTGAATATTAAATATAGCCTGTGACGTAGACGTTAGGTAAATCTGGAGTTACATTTACGTAGAGACACCGTGCATTGCGGTGGATTTCGACAAAATTCAAATACAAATAGTCCTTGTGAAAAGCAATATTTCATATTTGAAATATAGTACATTAAGACACATCCATTCATTATTTAACAGAATAACACCAACTACTCATTAAATGATCCAGCCACGGACTTATAAGCAGTTATATTTTTACGAAATTTGCTTTAACATTTTTACTAAGAAACTTTGAGGATACGGGCCCAGACAGACGACATGCTCGACGTTAACTAACGTTGTATTCGCTGAGGGGTCCCGAATCAATGTAACCGGAAATGACAACAGAGCGCCGTGTACCGGTGTAAAGATGAATGGTTTACCGGATATCTTGTGTACGATGGTCTGGGCGGGATAAACAAACATTAAAGCAATCGAGCATGTCCGGGGTGAGTTGGGAAGGCGTGTTCGATCAATGCTACAAGAGATTAACTTGCAAGAACCGGAAATCAATCGGTGTATCCAAAATTCAATGAATTTCGTTCGCAAGCAATTCAAAATTGAATACACTGCAATTTTAAAACGTTTAAATTGCATGTCTGGGACTGTTGCTAGATTTCTTAGGGACGGCAGTGCCCGGCAAAGTTAAAGGGGCACAATTTTAGTTCATGTCTGGGATGAGTTGGGAAGGCGTATCTGATCAATACACCAGAACAACATGCAAGAACCGGAAGCCGACTGTCTGAAATCACGGAACATCCTCACGCAGCGGTGTATCTTGAATTCGAAGAATTTCGTTCGCAAGCAATAAAAAAACTCCGGTTCAGAAGTATTAATAAGTTGTTTGTTTGTGTAAATGGTGAAACTGTTTTATCATGAGTAGGGCGAAGGTTGCAATAATATCCCGAGATTTGAGGAAACGAGCGCCCTGTTGTATTGTCAAATTGACTTATTTACGAGCATATTGTAGGTACTAGTAGTATTTCTTGCAAATTAAATATTGTTTCGATTTCATATTACTGCAAATGCGAATTAGAAACACACTGCCAGATTTAGAAACTGTATGAAGAACATTGACAATATTTTAAACTGTCATTTTAATTTCGTGGAAAAACCATTAGGTCAAAATATATGTAGATCTACATAAAATGCGTCGATTTTCTCGCCGAAAAATAACATTTGAATTACGAGAAATTTATTTTTTGGGGTAAAAACTTTACGTATTTATAAATGTACTTTTGTAAAAAAACAACAACATAATACCGATATAAAGTAAGCATTCAATATATTTCCTGTTCAACCAAGAATATTGCAATATAGACTCATTGCAATATCATTTAGGTTTTTTTTACTCTCTTTTTAAATCTTTTCAAATACATCTTGCGTAAATACTATGTGTAAAGTCATTAAATGAAATAAACATTTGTGAAATCTTTTAAAATAGCTAATATCGTTTTCTATTCACTATACTTTTGACACTGCTTACTAAGCACAAGCGGAAAATACCAGGTTGACACACATGCCCATATTGAATTGATCTCTGTCTAAATACATGTACATGTAAAACTAAAACGTAACTTACCTTTGCTGGATTGCATGTTCAGACAAAGGTGCAAGTGGCGTTGCACAGTCCGTGCTCTTATCTGAAGATGCATCGTGAAAGTTACGAGTATGAATTACACAATATTTCCATATTGAAATTGTCACAAAAACGCCATACGCAATTTCTTACACTTCTACTCAGAGTGTATATATAAACGATAGTTATACACAATTAAACACATTACAAATTAAATTCAATAAATGCATAACAATACAAGCACTTTATTCTAATCGAATGCCCACAAGTTGAGAATTACATACTACCAAACATCAATAACACAAACATCATATTATCACGTGTACACAACCCATGTCGTACTCGAAACTAGCCGTGACTTTTATTGTTTTTCTGTAAAATCTCGTGCAGTCTAATGTGGATTATATCAACATAGATTTAATCTGTTCTCACCAAACTTAAAGCCGCTGTGTGGTGTTTTTTTTTTATCACGATGACTATAAAGTGTGTAGTGTATTTTTGTACTTGTAAAATTATACTAAATGAAATTTGCAAGAGAATAAAGGAGAACGTAATTCCAAATGTGTCAGATTTTCTGAAAATCGGCCCCATTCCCCTGCATAAAAAGTATATATTTTTCCCCTATATTTACCTTAAAGGGACGATGTCCTCAAAAAAGTCCTCAACGGGGCAATATCTGAAAAAAATCTGAAATTAAGATATTAATACCTGCATATATTAACTGTTCAAACACGGTATATATAATGGGAAAATTGTGTATTCATTCTGAGATAAATATCAATTTACAAACAAGGTCGTATTGTTTTGTCCCTTTTCCTGTTTACGTTTTGACGTCACAATTGTGAGTATAAGATATAACCATAGTTTACACAGTATTCATTACCAAGCAGAACAGCGCAGTTGGTTAAATCGCTGTCTGCTGCCAGTCCTTCGTATGGCCCCTAAGTCATCAGGGTTTTTGGGGTTTTATTTTTTCAAACTTTTTTGCTTATTTGTTTTCATAAAATATCTCATTTTGTATTTAATCATTTATTTATTTAATACAAATGTCTTGGTATAGCATATTTTTATCATAAAATATCATTTACAGTGCAATAGGAAAGCAATTTTTTCGTTGACATAGTCCCTTTAACCCCCCCCCCCGGAATGTAAGGTTTATTTTGAAGAATAAAAAATGACCAAAATCGGACAAAAATTTTCAAAGTTTTCGTAAACAATCCCAGCAATTTTTCATCAAACCAAGTTAATCCAAGTTACCATTTGTAGCAAATGTTTATTTAGTGTTTACTATCAAAGTAGAATTTAAACATGTAATAATGCTTTTCTATAAAAAAAAAATCCCCTTTTGCCGTAAAATCTCCCATCTGAAGGGCCCCGCCATCTTTCACCCAAAGGTGCAAAAATAAAACTGTTTCTGTGTGAACATTGTGCAAGTTTTACCACAACAGCAATTGTTTGGTTCTAACAGAAAAATACAGTCAGTAATAACTAACTGTTGCAAGTTATGTGTACATGCAAAAGGACAAAATGCTTATTTTCATAAATTACAGTCATTAAAAAAGAATCCCACCCCGTAGCATCTAATCGTACATGTTTGTTTTCCAACTTACTGACGTACGCGACGTTTGGTCTGAATAATACACTGACTCATGAGAAAAGCTTTGCGTATATTTTTACAAGTTACGCAAGTAAATGCAAATTATAAGCTAACTGCACTTACAATTGTTATGTTTAAACTTCATGTAACTCATTACAACTTCATTCAACTTAAAAAATTATTTGTGACCCATATTAAGTTACAACATATCATTCCGTTTTCATTTCAAGTTAGCCCAATTGATATTCAACGGTAAAGAAAACCAAGACGGCCACCATGGCCCTAGGTCCCTCACCTGAGTTAAAGGCATCATAATGGCTTATAACAAGAGGGCCAAATGGCACTAAACAACTTACCTGAGTATTGAGATCTGGGTCTTGCAGTTTCAGGAGAAGAATTTTATAGTCTATAAATAAACCATGTGATCCCAGGGCGTGGTCACTTTTTACCCCAGGGGCATTTGATTTCTTTTTGTACAGGACCACTATACAATGTTAAATACCAAATATAAAACCTCTGGACCTTGCGGTTTGAGAGGAGAAGATTATTAAAGTCTGATTGTAAGTCTAAAGAAACCATGTGACACCCAATGCGTGACCAGGTTTGACCCCAGGGGCATAATTTGAAAATCTTTGTGGAGGATCACTTTACAATGTTACATACAAAATATGAAACCTCTGGGCCTTGTGGTTTCAGAGGAGAAGATTTGTAAGGTAATTTTGCTACTGAAGTCTATATAAACCATGTGACCTCCAAGGAGTGGCCACTTTCTACTCCAGAGGCATAATTTGAACAATATTTTAAGTGGACCACTATACAATATTCGTGCCAAATATGCAACCTCTGGGCTTTGCAGTTTCAGAGGAGGAGATTCTCAAAGCCCACTTTCCGTATTAGTCTATAGAAACCATGTGACTCCGGGTGGGGCTTCTTTTTACTCAAGGGGCATATTTTGAACATTATTTGTAGAGGACCACTATTCAATGTTACATGCAAAATATGAAACCTCTAGGCCTTGCAGTTCAGAGAAGATTTTTTAAGTTCACTTGCCATATATATCTATACAAGCCATGTGACCACCGGGGCATGGCTAGGATTGACCCCAGGGGCATAACTTGAACAATCTTTGTAGAGGACCAATATAAGATGTTAAGATACAAATTACAAAACTTCTGGGCCTTAAGGTTTCAGAGAAAAAAACGTTTGAAAGTCATTTAGTCATTTAAGGCTATATAAACGATATGACCCCTGGGGTGTGGCCTATTTTTACCCAAAGGACAAAATTTGAACATTCTTTGTAGAGGACCACTATACAATGTTACATACCTAATACATAACCCAAAGGCCTTGCAGTTTCAGAGGAGAAGATGTTTAAAGTCCACTTGCCATATATAAGACTTTAGAAACAATGTGACCCCCAGGACGTGGCCAGGTTTGATCCCAGGGGCATAATTTAAACAATCCTTGTAAATCACTACACAATGTTATATACCAAATACAAAACCTCTGGGCATTGCAGTTTCTGTGAAGATTATTATTCATTTTGCTATTTAAGTCTATATTAACCATGTGACCCCTGGGGCATAGCCACATTTTACCCCAGGGGCATTATTTGAACAATCTTTGTAGAGGACCACTATACAATGTAACATTAAAAATACGAAACCTCTTGACCTCGCAGTTCCAGAGGAGACGATTTTTAAAGTCCATTTGCCATACAAGTCTAAGAAACAATGTGACCTTCAGGGCGTGACTAAGTTTGATCCGAGGGGTATAATTTAAATAATCATTGTAGAGGATCACTTTACAATGTTACATACAGTATGTTAAACCTTGGGGTCTTGCTGTTTCAGAGGAGAAGACTTTTAGTCATTTTGCTATTTAAGTCTATATAAACAATGTGAACCCCGGGCGTGGCCAGTTTTGGCCACAGGGGCTTCATTTGAACAATCTTTGTTGAGAACCACTATACAATATTACATACTAAATATAAAACCGCTGGGCCTCACTGTTTCATAGGAGAAGATTTTTAAAGTCATTTTGCTATTTAAGTCTGTAAAAAAAAATGTGACCCCCGGAGCATGGCCAGTTTTGGCCCCAGGGGCTTCATTTGAACAGTCTTTGTAGAGGACCACTAGAGGATGCCACATACCAAATATGAAAGCACTGGGCCTTGCAGTTTCAGAGGAGAAGACGTTTGAAGTAATTTTGCTATTTAAGTCTATATAATCCATGTGACCCCGGGGAGTGGCCAGTTTTGACCCCAGGGGCATCATATGAACAATCTGTGTAGAGGACTCAGATACAATGTTACCAACCAAATACCAAACATCTGGGCCTTGCAGTTTCAGAGAAGATGTGATTTTCAAAATCATTTGAGCTATTTTAGTCTATATAAACCATGTGACCGCTGGGGCGTGGCCAGTTTTTACCCCAGGACTATCATTTGAACAACCTTTGTAGAGGACACTATACTATGTAACATACTAAATATGAAACTTCTGGACCTTGCGGTTTCAGAGGAGACAATTTTAAAAGTAATTTAGCTATTTAAGTCTATATAATCCATGTGACCCCCGGTGCGTGGACAGTTTTGACCCCAGGGGAATCATTTGAACAGTATTTGTAGAGGACCACTACAGGATGTGACATACCAAATATGAAACCACAAGGCCTTTCTGTTTCAGAGGAGAGGATTTTTGAAGTAATATTGCTATATAAGTCTATATTAAGAATGTGACCCCCGGGGCGTGGCCAGTGTTGACCCCAGGGGCACCATTTGAACAACCTTTGTAGAGGATCACTATACAATGTTACATACCAAATATGAAACCTCAGGGCCTTGTGGTTTCAGAGGCGAAGATTTTAAGTCATTTTTCTATTTACTTCTATATAAAAAATGCGACCCCAGGGGAGTTGCCAGTTTTGACCCCAGGGGGATCATTTAAACAATCTTAGCAGAGGACCACTAGAGGATCCCACAAACTAAATATGAAGCCACTGGGCCTTGTGGTTTCAGGGAAGAAGATTTAAAACAAATCATTTTGCTATTCAAGTCTATATAAACAATGTGACCCCCGGAGCGTGGCCAGTTTGCACCCCAGGGGCATCATTTGAACAATCTTTGTAGAGGACCCCTATACAATGTTACCAACCAAATACCACACCTCTGGTCTTTGCGGTTTCAGAGAAGATGATTTTCAAAATCATTTAGCTGTTTAAGTCTATATAAACCATGTGACCACAGGGGCGAGGCCTATTTTGACCCAAGAGGCATCATTTGAACAGTATTTGTAGAGAACCCCTATACAATGTTACCAACCAAATACCAAACGTCTAGGCCTTGCGGTTTCAGAGATTTTTAAAGTCATTTTGCTATAAGTCTATATAAACAATGTGACAGCCGGGGCCTGGCCAGTTTTGACCCCAGGGGCATCATTTGAACAATCTTTGTAGAGAACCACTAGGAGATGCCACAAACCAAATATGATAGCTCTCAGCCATGCAGTTTAAGAATAGAAGATTTTTAAAGCTTTCACTTTTTACATCTATTTTTAGCTCTGGTAACCTACATATTTGAAAGAGGGTCAAACAAGGATGATTCCTGTGAAGTTTAGTGAAAATCTGCCAAGCGGTTTAGGAGGAGACGTTGTTTGAATGAAATTGTTGACGCACAACGCATGATGGACGAAAGGTTATCACAAAAGCTCACAAAAACAAAACGTTCTGCTCAGGTGAGCTAAAAAGAGAATTTATGAGGTCATCATCCGAAGTTAAGCAAGGACTTGAGGGGAAATTGAGAATGTCCCAAGTCGTTGTTTTATTTTTATTTTTAATTAAGAGTACGGATTTTCCATCACGTGTTACTATTTTGGCACATAGAATAGCAAATTAACAACCCAACCAATTATATGTGTGTTGTCCTTATTAAATCAGTTGCAGTTTAGGCACATGCCTAGTGTACATTTCCGATGAGCGCCATGCAATTCATTAGCCCACGTTTGTCTGTGTGACTTTTGGGGGCATCGTAGGTGGCTACGGGATATGGCGTATTTGTCTACTCTGGTGGCAGGGCGAGGCAAATCGGCAGAGAGGGTGCACAGAGATTGTAGGTCAATTGTGGAGCGTTAGTTGCTTTGCCGTCTCCCAAGCCTCCGCCAGGAAGAAATTATACCGATAGAGTATGACCGCGATGGTGCGTTTACCGTGTGGCCACAGTGCGAGATTTGTGCGAATGTCCCGCGAGTCTACAATCTTTGCTGTCAATCTTTGCTTAAAATTTCTCAAGAAGGCTGCATGGAATGGGGCTGTCCGGCTAGCCCAGTGGTTGGTACACTTGCTTATCACCTAGGCTGCCCGGCTTCACTCCCCACTTGCCGCAAGTGAGTTTGGTTGGATTGGTGGTCACCATACCGGAAAGGTGGGGTTTTCTCCGGGTACTCTGGCTTCCAGTAAAAGAAAATAGCTGGAAATTGCAGCTATGATTTAAAATTCGTCCAAACTTTCGATGAGTCTAAAAGTAAATGAGGCAGGGATGCTGGGACACACTCTGGGTCCTCATGTAATGCAGCTTCAGCGCGAAGGACCTCATAAACTTCGAAAATACATACAAATACTGCATGGAAATGGCAATATGGACTCCGTATAAATATCTCCTGTTAAATGTTATCTAGGCTTAACACCGAAAGTTGTAAGCCCCGGTTACAATCCACTGCGGTTGCTGCAGACCGAAGATCAACAGCAATGTTTTAAGACCACAGGAAAATGCTTATTGGGTTAGCAAACATAATGATATGGGGATGTTTTAAAACTTTAAAGTTCAAAACTATGTTAAGTAATGCATCGATCTCTCGAAAGTGAACGACAATGATATCGGTTTGACTGAGAATGTTTATTGACAGGAATGGAAAGCAGCGGCTTCAAAATTACTGTCATCATCATTTTCATCATTATTATTGTCGTCATCGCCATGGTCATCATTATCATCATCATCATCATCCAAATCATTATCGCTACCGTCTTTACCATCATCCTTGTTGACGTAATCATCGTCACCATCATCATCATCATCGTCGTCGACATAATCATCATCATCATCATAATCATCATCATTGTCGTCATTATCATTGTCATCATCATTATCATGGTCATCGAGATCATATCATCTTCGTCGTCGTCTTGATCATCGTCATCATCGTCGTCGCAATCATCATCATCATCGTCGTCATCCTAATCGTCGCCCTCATCATCATCATCATCATCCTAATCATCATCATCATCATAATTGCAATCATCACTATCATCATCATCTTCTTCTTCCAAATAATCATCATTACCATGGTCGTAAGCATCATGTTGTACTTAAAGCCGTGATATATTTCATAACGTAATATTACGCATTAAAGATGCGAACTCAATTCGGTATTGCTTAACATGCAGAATTGTTAAACGGTGCATAACATAGAATTTGAAAGCAACCTTGACAAAATACATTAACAATTATGTGTTGCATATATTTTGTCTGTTGACTTGTAACGCATTTTCTATGAAGTAAAATAACTTGTTTATCTGCTTGGAACATTTAGAGCGCAAAAATTCAAAATTTGAGGGTCGCTTTTTGCCTTACAACCTGAGCTGGTATTTATAAAATCTCCAAGTAAAAACGTGATGATGATGATTACTGTAAACTTCTGAAATTTTATAATTGGATTTTTTTTAACTAAGAAATGCATTCGTTAGAGGATTTTTACAAAGAAGTTGCAAGCACATTACAAAAAAAAGGTGTTTCAAGCACAAGTTCTTATTTTGACTTATTGTCAATTTTAGCTTACAAAAGCTTAGGAATCCTTGTAATATGGGCCCAGGTCTACTCAATGCCCTCCCTGACAAACACCGTGTATGGAGCCAGTTCTTTTTTATAGGAAATCGGTGTCACACAAAGAATTCCTGACTTTTTGAGCAGCTGAACCACCTTGATCAAACCTTAATGATGGGCCGCAAAATGACAAACGACTGCTATCCTGACTGGATTGAAGAAAATGTTGGGTAAAATGCACAATTGCACGTAATGCACGTGAATTGTAAACTTAGCGAGAGTTCTGCTTGATTTGCAACTTAACTTAGATTCATTTAAAGAGGCACATAGCAGAAAATACAGATGCATATAAACGTTATATACAAAATAGACAGGTTTGCAATAAATCTTACATGTAATCAAAATAACTTCCATATATTGAAAACATCGATAGAAATAACAGAATTTGGATATAAGAAAACCAGTGCTGAAGGTTACGTAAGAATTATAACTTCGTTGTCGAACATATCACGCTTTTCAACTTCAAGTAGCAATGGATTGTTCAAAATGATCATGCCTGATCTTCATTTTAGCAAAAACGAAATTAGAGTGCTTTGTAGGATCATATTTTTCACAAATCATATTTTTCACACACCTGTGAAGAATAGGATCTCCTTTGTTACATTTTTAAGTGCGAAGAATGAGATTGACCTAAAAAGGGGAAAGCGCCAGGATCACAGAAGAATATGATTTTATTGGCTATCAAAAACTGGATGCAATCACAATCTTCACAGAAAATGTAAAGAATACGAATGGGATATGTGAAGAATAAAATCTAAATTTTCACACCTGTAAAGAATGAGATCCTCGCATATTGAAACACGGTTCAAGAACTGGGGAATGCTGTAGTTGAAGAAGAATGGAATGGTGTAGAATGGAAGACCACACGTCTTAATAGCTTACATCAATTGTAGAACTGGGGAATGGTGTAGTTGAAGAATGGAATACCACATGTCTGTATAGCTTACATCAATTGTAGAACTGGGGAATGGTGTAGTTGAAGAATGGAATGGTGTAGAATGGAAGACCACACGTCTTTATAGCTTACATCAATTGTAGAACTGGGGAATGGTGTAGTTGAAGAATGGAATACCACATGTCTGTATAGCTTACATCAATTGTAGAACTGGGGAATGGTGTAGAATGGAAGAATGGAAGACAACATGTCTGTATAGCTTACATCAATTGTAGAACTGGGGAATGGTGTAGAATGGAAGACCACATGTCTGTATAGCTTACATCAATTGTAGAACTGGGGAATGCTGTAGTTGAAGAACGGAAGACCACACGTCTTTATAGCTTACATCAATTGTAGAACTGGGGAATGGTGTAGTTGAAGAATGGAATACCACATGTCTGTATAGCTTACATCAATTGTAGAACTGGGGAATGGTGTAGAATGGAAGACCACATGTCTGTATAGCTTACATCAATTGTAGAACTGGGGAATGCTGTAGTTGAAGAATGGAAGACCACACGTCTGTATAGCTTACATCAATTGTAGAACTGGGGAATGGTGTAGAATGGAAGACCACATGTCTGTATAGCTTACATCAATTGTAGAACTGGGGAATGCTGTAGTTGAAGAATGGAAGACCACACGTCTTTATAGCTTACATCAATTGTAGAACTGGGGAATGCTGTAGTTGAAGAATGGAATACCACATCTCTGTATAGCTTACATCAATTGTAGAACTGGGGAATGGTGTAGTTGAAGAATGGAATACCACATGTCTGTATAGCTTACATCAATTGTAGAACTGGGGAATGCTTTAGTTGAAGAATGGAATACCACATGTCTGTAAAGCTTATATTAATTGTAGAACTGAGGAATTCTGTAGTTGAAGAATGGAATACCACATGTCTGTATAGCTTACATCAATTGTAGAACTGGGGAATGCTTTAGTTGAAGAATGGAATACCACATGTTCTGTAAAGCTTATATTAATTGTAGAACTGAGGAATGCTGTAGTTGAAGAATGGAATACCACATGTCTGTATAGCTTACATCAATTGTTCTTAGCGTCAGCGATCTATAGCTATAAAAGTACATTAAATTTTCATATGTTTATACGAATTGAATGTTCAGGAGGGGGGGGGGGGGCGCCGCAGGCATATACGGGACTTTAAACTGAAAGCCATTCCCAACATAAGTGAATTTGACATGCCGACTGATTCGGGGTAAAGGGGAAATAGACTTAAGTCACATTTTAGATCCCAGTAATATTCCCTGCATACTAGTTCTTGGTATCTGTGAGAAAGTATATTTCATGGGTAGAACCAATACTAGGTGTATGTGAGAAGGTCCATTCACTGGACAGAACCAGTTCTTGGTGAATGTGAGCAAGTCTATTCCATGGGTAGAAACATTACATGTTGTATGTGAGAAAGTTAAATGGTGTACAACAGAAAGAGCAATTCTTGGGTAGAACCAGTTCTTGGTGTAACTGTATGTGAGAAAATCCAATCCTTAGGTTAAATGGTTTTTGCTGTTTTTGAGAAAGTCCATTTCCTGGGTAGAACCACTACTTAAGGTGTGTTTGAAAGTCCATTCCCGGTTAAGAACCAATACTTGAGAGAGTCTGTTTCCTAGGTAGAACCAGTACTTGGTGTATGTGAGAAAGTCCATTCCTTGGGTAGAACCAGTACTTGGTGTATGTCAGAAAGGCCATTTCATGGGTTGAACAAGTACTTGGTAATTTGGTTTGCAGGTAATGGCAATTGTAAAGCCACCCTAAATAGGGAAAAAACGCATGGTAACCATCTTAATTGAGGGGTTCCATAAATGAGGGAGGACATTGACAGCAACAAATTCCCTCTCAGTTAATGGAAACAAACCATAATGACTGATTACCGGTATATTATGTTTTTACGCAGTAACCCATATTTGGAAATATAAAACACTAAATATGTTAATTATAGATACATC
This sequence comes from Congeria kusceri, assembly GCA_027627225.1. Classification (NCBI taxonomy): domain Eukaryota; kingdom Metazoa; phylum Mollusca; class Bivalvia; order Myida; family Dreissenidae; genus Congeria; species Congeria kusceri. Next base: position 5,736 of record JAPFQT010000286.1, on the reverse strand, counting down.
CAAGGCCAAAAGAGTTGTGTTCAGCATTATATCAACATTATCCACAGTATTTTTTTAACTAGGTGCAAGAAAACCCGTATTAACAGATTCAATTTAATTATTTTCTGAGAAATAACCTAACAAATGTATTCTACCAATAATTTGCTTGTGAAATGTCTAAAACCCTTGTTCCATATGTGAGTACAATATACCATTATGCACAATAGTTTCTCCCTGGCATATAAAACCGACATTACCATACAAAATCTGTAAAATACATTGCCTCTAAATGGCTCTGAACAAATTGTTATTCACCATTGGCCGCATATTGTTTTAAAGTAGAGCTTTTATAACAATTTATCCAGGAGCTTTTGGAAAAAAACATAATTATGTTGTGAAAAACTTGTTTCTCAAATCTGGAACACATACACTAACTGAACCAGCATGACATGCATTGCAAATAGCAGTGGTGTTTTATTGAGACTGAATGGGAATGAACAATATAGAACACGGATGAACCCTCTCTGCAATCTTTGGCATCAGCTGCAGCAAAAATGTGTCTACAGAAATAAAGCAACATGTCCCACTTAATTGATATGGTCAAAACACACCATTTGTTTTGCTCAAAAGACGATATTCACATGTTATGAATAATTTATGGAAAATTGATATACACTGTTAAATGGTTTTGAAAACAAATGTAAATGGCGGCATTAAAAATAGCACTTGCATTAATAATGATTTATATCAAAATAATACTTGCATTAATGATTTATATCAAAATAATACTTGCATTAATGATTTATATCATTGTAATCTATAAATAAAAGAACATTCACACCTTTGCATAATTTCATGTGGAATATTGATTAGTTTGTATGTTTAGTTTGTCATCAATTGCATGATTAACACAACACATTCCACATTATATTTACAAACAGTGCCCACTGGATTTTGGCCAATATATGGCCCAGTGTCTCATCAATAGTGGAAATACTGCACCCTAACTTTGTTGGTCAAAATACCGCCACATTATGTTCTTTATTTTTATTCAGTTTGCGGTTATGGGCACTCACTTTTTGTTTTCCAAAATCTGAGTCCATGCAATTTTCTTGCAAAAAAAACCCTCTTAAAATAATGATTTGTGTTAATATATGTTGTATGATTCTTAACTTATATCACATATGTATGTGCTGAGAAAAGAATAAACTTTAAAAATAATTATACATTAATACATAAATTACCGTTACATATCTATTTCTTTATTATTTTATAACAATTTGTAACATGTAACTACACTCATATGAAAGTCAAAATTTGTTTGAGCAGGTAAAATTGTTTTGACGCAACAAGTGTGACATAATGCTTGTATGCAGAAACCTGAGTTTTGTGCCAGATAATGCTGTCTTTATAAGTGTTACATTTTCAAACCTTGACTATCAAATGTCTCTATCAAACCCGCACTGGTTGCTATTTGCTATTCAGGCTGTATTGCTTCCAAGGAATCAATGTATTCCAGGTTAGATATATATATGTTAATTTTCCCAAGATGTGTCGTTTTTACAAACACTCAGATACACAGCATTCAGTCCCAATGAATTGTTTGTCAAACACTCAATAGCCAGTCCCAGACAACAAAAGATGATAAATGGTAAGTCATAGTGGTGTAATGGATTTGATAACTGCCTTTCGATTGGTAGATCAGAAGATCTTTATTTTGGGAGTGTTTGAATCATCGTTCTCAAAAGACACTAAGTACTGGTTCTACCCAGGAAACAGACTCAACCATTTCTATCTGTAACCTCAGGCACAAGGGTTTCAAACCTGATGCAGACAAGTTACATGTAGGATACTTACAGAAAAGTACAAGAAAGAAAGCATGCAAAAAAATCAGTGTACAGTTATTTGTTTGTAAATGGACAGCAGGTTGAACAAAATCTTAGTGGGACCAAACAACAAGTGAGCCATGACTGTTCTGCATCTTTCACTCACGTTTAGGCTTGTGAAAGAATTTGACCCAACTAAAATTATTAATGCTGCAAGGGAGACAACAAAAGTATACTTTGGTAAAAAGGCAATGTGGATTACCGCCTTTGTTATATGTGTTATTACATGATTGCTCTACATATTTCGCCAGCATATGAGTTTTTAATCATAGTGTTCTTTAGGAGTAGCAAGGTAGACACCCAAAGATAGAATGCTTCAGAAGTCAGCATTTCTCTGTGAATCTGGGACTTGAAGACTTTTATTTCAATAATATCAAAAATTAATATTAAATGTATGCAGAATAACGATCTATGAAGAAATGAGACTGTTCATTTATAAACCAAATCAACATATGCATCAGTTTTAAATATTCATGTTGGATATTCAATTTACATTCTCAATATCTTACATATGTTAAATAATATAAAAAGGTTATGTGAATTACACCCTTAAACAACAAAGGATTATTTTACTCACAAATGTGGTGCTAAATCAGTTTCATTTTAACACTTATCTGATATCAAATACTTGTACAAAGCTCTACAATAAGAACTTGTTAATCGTTCAAACTCATCACTGTGCAAGTCTATCTGTCAGGGGTAAAATGGTTAATTCTTCTGCCCAGAGTAGGTTATCTCCCTTTGACTATATTAAAACCAGTTCAGTCTGTGGGCATATTTTCTCACACATTTTAAATCTTTGTTTAAAGAATAACAACGTATTAGAAAATTGAAAAGAACTTAGTTAGAACTTAGAATGCAAAATGATAATAAGTTTCACTCACAACATATAACACAACAATTGCATGATGCAGTATTAAATGCTTTGGTGCCACAGGGTGAGAACATAGTGCAGCCAGTCCGGGACTCGAACCCGGGACCTCTCGCTTACATAGCGAGTGCTCTCCCGACTGAGCTAACCTGGCAGGTACACAACCTCGCCCCTATAGTGACCATTAACAGTTTCCACCAGTTACAAGTATTTTGAGGGTCGAAATACAGTCAAATGATATGAAATCTGGCTAAACAATTCAGGATTCATATTAATTTTGTTTTTCCTAAAATACATTTTTCATATCTTCTTATAATGATCGATTAGTTATCCCAATTTCATTGTGTCAAACTATTGAAACTATACTTGTAACATTCACAAATTCTCATTTATGAAAAAAATCTCAGCTGACCAATATTCAAGTTACATATCAGATATATTGTCATCATTCTCTTAATCATCATTATCATTTTCATCATTAAGAGCATCACTATCATCAAACGATCAACACGACCATCGTCGGATTAATCACCAACACCATAATCATCATAAATGCATAATGACATCATCATCACCATCATCATTATCACAACCACAATCAATATCATTATTTTTCTGTGAAAACCATCAGTCAGTAACAGAAGATATCACACACTGATTAGGAAACTGGTCATAGTACACTTCTTAACAACAACAAGCGTACACAGAGCACAATGGTTTATGTAGATGAATAATATGCTACCCAACCAACTTACAGTAGCCATGATTGCCATCATCTATGCTAGTGTGGATCGTGTTTTCAGTGTGATAAATTTCATGTTAACTCCTCAAAAGAACAAAATGTATCAGTGTCTGTTTGATGCATGGATGAGAATTTGCATGAATAAACAATAACTGTCGTCTTTTGTGATTGAAAGAATTGTCGATGAGTTTAAATAAATTACAAATAGGGAAATAAAACTAATTACTTTGTGCGATAAAAAAGCAACAATTTCATTTAAACGTTCAGTCCTTCTTGGTTTTTGCATTAATACAATAAATATGGAATTAAAATTTTTAGGTACCAATATTGTGTTCAATCATGATAGAATCTTGATACATAAAGGCTTGAAATGTAATTCTCGCAAAATATGGTGAAACAGTGCTTATTTTCACAATTAAAAGGACCATGACCGTGTGACACGGTGTTAAAACAAATCGGTAACCTCCCTGTTAAAAATAGTGTGTGTTGAGTGTATTTTTTTTTCTAAGTAAAAATCCCCCAAAATAACAAATGCTGTTTATAATACATGAAAACAGAATGAAATGAATAAAATACAAACACCAATATGGAGAGGTTACAGGTACCTTCCAATTCTGACAGCCACTAAAAATTATGATATTTACACCAGTTGTTCACTTATACAGTAAAAGATAACAATAAACAAACCTTTGGGAAAGCATTACAAGTTGCGCTAAACTCCAGAAATGTTTAATGAAACATAGGGAATAATGACAAAAATATTGCTGAAATAGGCAAATGGCAACCAAAGTTAACAACACTTTTCACTGCTTTCAGGAAACAGATCTAGTGTGTATGTAATAGTGTGAATTCCTTTCCGAAATAGCAGTATTATGTATTATGCAGTATTATGGCCTGTAATCATCTGGGTCTAATTTCTCGAAGGATGACAACCTTAAACTTCTTATTTCCTCAATCAAAATTATTATTTTAAAATTAATTTACAACACAATATATTATTTATTGTGATTATCTATTTTAACACGATACTCGCTAATTTTTCTATAGACTAAGAACAAAATTATCAATGCTAGACTACCTAATAAACAACGCAACAAGAAGTCCCGATTCTGAGCGGAACATAGTAAAAAGTAGTTCCAATTAAATATTGCAAAAATATATGTCAAATCGTGTTACAATCAAAATAATTTTCGTATTATCATTGTTTATCAGCCAATAAACAACTCTTTGTCGTTCTAATGTGTGGCCATTAAACAACTCGGACTAACGCCCTTGTGGTTTTATTCATATGCATCAGAACTCCAAATCGTTGTATATTGGCCAATAAACTAACATAAATCGAAAATTATTTCTTAAATATAACACTTTACTTCAAACTGTTATATGTCTTGAAAACAGTATTTATATTACTGCACACTTTATTGAAATATGAAAATGGTGAGCTTAAGCTTATCGTTTTAAAACATGCTGAAGAATTTGAGAAACCGGAGCCAGTACTCTGACAAGTAAATGGTTACCTTGACCTCTGTGGCACAGTAGACAAGCTCTTTTATCATTAATAGTGAACATATATGCTTATTAAGAGAAACAGGGACATTTTAAAAATCACAAATATGCTGCAGTTTAACATGTACAAGGTCAACACATATTTTGTTTGAACAAATCATGTGACATTATGAAGTATATTTACTTAGTAGAAACAGTATTTAGTGTCTTCAGGAATGACCTTCAATCCCAAAGATAACTTTGATAAATAACCTGGACGATGATGTGTAAGACCCTCAAAAACTCGTATACTTGATATTTGCATCTTTAATTTTTTCTTTGTTATTGATCTTTGTAGCAGATTTTTTGTTTGAGTATTTATCCAAGTATATTTCACCATTGCTTCCAAATAACCCCACAAGTTGATCAACCAACTCATAGCAATAATGCAGGGGAGATCACTGTAGTAGTTTTAGTTTGCAGAGTCTTATTGAGTTCTTTCCCTGGAATTTTAACACCCAATTAATCTGCACTAGGAATTACTGTCACAGTTTCCTTCTGAAATTATTAGACCAGCTACTTATTACTTTATAAGAATTCAACACATTACTTGTTAACCCATGTCATGCATTCATACAAACTATAATTCCAAGAGAATAACAGTCCTGTTATCCCTTTAATTTTTTGTATGGTTGTACTCTTACTACAATACTTACAGATATGATTTTGGTTTTCTTTAATCAAAGATTCAAGTTTATATACAAAGACGGTAT